>NJDD01000514.1:101396-118463 GCA_002245505.1 Calephelis nemesis
GGGTCAAAAAGTTCTATAATTCGCGTGACGTAATTTATGGATGGCCCCTATCGGGGGATTTTTTCCTGTTGAGAGAGTGCGCTGCGTTAACGGTGAAAGTTTCGTAAAATCATGTATGTAAGAATTGTTCCCCTTTAAAAGTCCTAAAAAACGTCCGCGACAACACATTTCTATCTTTTAAGGTTAGCTCACTAAAACCTTTTTTTATGCTAATCAAATATGTTTCAAAATAATGTATTATTTTTACGAAGGTTATTTTATAAAAACGATGTTAATTCTTATCCAAAAAAGTACGTCATTCATCACAAGTATTTAATTTAAAACAAAATTGCATTTCACATCACTCGATTTGAATGAATATCTTAGGAGATATCGCAGTTTTAAAATATCACTATCAAATAGAAAATAATCACTACGTTAACATTATAGTTCAAAGACCGCGCGACACAGACGCGTGGTACGCGCGTGGTTGACTCCTTATGGAACGGTTGTGCTCAGTGCACTACTTTCTAAATTTATTCTTTCCAGAACATCATCATGTAAATACTTTTTAGATAAAATAGATTAAAGTTTGAAGAAGAACGTAGGCCGTTCTTCATCTTAAAATTTCAACGGGTAGCGCTGGAGAGTTAAATATTAAATAAATAGACAACGCGGGCGAAGCCGCGGGTAGCAGTTAGTATATACATACCTAGTCTTGCCATAAATATTGTAATAAAGAAAAAAACTATTTTTTTAACTGCAAATAACATATATTACTTTTACAGTGTGTTAGTTTAATACATAAATATACAACAATTAAAAATATAAAAAGCTTATTCGAAGTGGTCTCCATTGGCTGCAATACAGTCCTTTAAACGTTGAGGCCAGTTATCAATAGAAGCACGCACTCTTTCCATGGGAAAATTCTTCACTGCCAATCGTATAGATTGTTTTAGGGACTCCAAATTATCATGGCGTTTAGAGCAAGCTGTACTCTCTAAAACTGACCATAAATCATAATCCAGCGGATTAAGATCGGGACTAGACGACGGCCAGTCTTCAGCTCTGATGAAGTCCGAAACGTTCGCTTCCAACCAAGACTGCGTGGACCGAGCTTTATGACCCGGCGCCGAGTCTTGCTGGAAGGACCATACTTGGTTATTGAACATGGTGATGTTAAGGGGCTTAACTACCTTCTCAAGAATGGTATCTTGATACACTTGTGCCGATGTTTTGATACCTTTTTCACAAAAATATGGCTCAGTCACTCCTTCATAGCTAACACCCCACCAAACCATCACTGAAGTTGGATAATGTCCACGTTGCACTCTGTCGACTAATTGGGAAGCTTCATTAGAGCTTTGAGCATAAATACGGTCATTTTGTTTGTTAAAATGTTGCTCAATTGTAAAAATTTTCTCATCCGTAAACAAAATTTTTCTGTGACCTCCCTTTGCGTACCGCTTCAGTAATTGTTTCGATTTTACGACCCTATTCTTCTTTAAATTATCAGTTAAGAAATGACCAGAGCGTCTCTTATAGGCTGCAAGTCCTAAGTCATCTTTTAAAATACGCGACATGGTTCTAGGTGCTATCTTCATTTCCCGAGATAAAATCTTTTGCTTTCGGACAGGATTTCTTCGAATTCTTTTCCTTACTGCTTTGACCACCTTTTTCGTACGAACACTACGTGGACGGCCAGATCTTTTTCTGTCACAAACAGAGGAAGTCTCATTGTACCTATTAATAGCCCGGTACACAAACATTTTACTAAAACCAAGTGTATGGAGGGTTTTAAAAATTGCATTTGGCTCCATACCTACTTTGTGTAATGCAATCACAGCGATTCGGTTCTCTTTATCACCCCACTCCATTTTAATATCGCAAAATATTGTACAATGTATTGGCGCCAAAATGAGAAAACACAATGAACAATCGTATAAAAATGACAGATTCGAAATTCAAATGTAATATTTTTTTATTTGTAAGTGTAACAGTATTTATGGCCAGACTAAGTATAGACGATTCATCTTTCATAGTTTTTTTATTTTTATTTTTTAAGGTGTATTCTGCTATTCGTGGCGAAAACAAATCCAACGAATCAAAAACCATGAAAATTGGTCAGGCAGATCTCGAGTTATAAGACGTGTTGTAACAAACCCGACTTTCTTTTAAATATGTAAGATTAATCTCGGAAAATAGTAACGAAAATGGGAAAAATAGCTCTTTAACCTATCAATCTATTCGTAGCTGTTAACATCAAGGGAAACGAAGTTCTACGGCTCGGCTAGTTTTATACAGAATATTTCAAAAGACTCAAATTACGTAATTACATTGATTAATAATTAAATAGCAATATCATCTTTCTTATCCATTAAGATATGAAATCAAAATTATGAATGCAAAGAGGTTCTTTATATTACTTTGGGAGTTCCAGAAACTGGTTCCCTAACTGGCTTAAATATGACGAAAGTTTGTGTGTCCGTCGTTTTAGAATTTAGAAGTTACAATATGGAAATTCCAGTGGGTCTGAATAAACTTGTAACAATAAAACTTGACGTTATTTGCCTTATAAACCTAATTAACTCAACTATTCTATTACTTTTTGGGACTTACAAACAACAAAAAGTAAAAATCATATAAAAATTTATTATAATAAGTATTTTTGTTTTTTTTTGATAGTACATTTTTAAGTTTTTTAAGGTCTAGCGGTTCTGGTGTCGGACTTGACTGCGTGAGGTCCCGAGTTCTAATCCCGGGTCGGGCAACAATAAGAAAATTTGGGTTTTTCAATTTTCTAATTAAAAATAAATTGTTGCTCGGGGTTGGATATCAGATATGTACCCGGTTGGCGATAGGCTTGCCACCTATCACATTGTGGGACTTATTGTCTGCGGCTAGTCGTGGGTGTTCTGGTGGTGCCTCTCTGATATCAGATATGTGCCTGGTTGGCGATAGGCTTGCCACCTATCACATTGTGGGACTTATTGTCTGCGGCTAGTCGTGGGTGTTCTGGTGGTGCCTCTCTGATATCAGATATGTGTCCGGTTGGCGATAGGCTTGCCACCTATCACATTGTGGGACTTATTGTCTGCGGCTAGTCGTGGGTGTTCTGGTGGTGCCTCTCTGATATCAGATATGTGCCCGGTTGGCGATAGGCTTGCCACCTATCACATTGTGGGACTTATTGTCTGCGGCTAGTCGTGGGTGTTCTGGTGGTGCCTCTGTCTACATTTCTGCGGTTATGGGCTCGAAGATACTTACCTACGTATTTACTTCAACAGGCAACAAGAAGTAAAAATTATATAAAATCAACAAGTATTTTTTGATAATTACTTTTATTTTTTTCATAGTTAATTTTTAGATTCTTTTTAGATGATGACAGAACATGTATTGTTTTTAACCAAATTTATAAAAGAACTGTAGGGCTACTCTTGAATCTCGATTTCATACAAATCGAAAATTAGAATTGGTGTATCATTTTAGTTTCCTATTCTATTTCACAGTGCAAGCGCATTATGTACACTTAGTTTAAAAAATCAACGAATCCGATTAAATAAAATGTTATTTCTGATTAACCACCAAACATTTTGAACACTGACTACCTTATTCATAAAAAAATAGTTAAGTAACCTCCTAAGCATTGCTTAACTAATCATTTGATTAAGCCTTCATTGTTTAAAAATTTGTTATTCATAAAGTTCATTTTGACAATGCTTAGTTAAATACTGTTTAACTTGGTAGGTTTTGGTAGAAATGTGCCATCTAACAGGAGTTAAATAGCGCGTAACAATCGAGCATAGGCTTACCGTCACTAGCACCGTGACAACTTACTAGGAGGTGAGTTTCGCAGCGACTCACCCGGATCCGTACCACCGGCTTACATATTCCTGCCACCATAACGTCAGCGCTTGCTGTTGAATTGTTCCGGTTCGTAGAGTAAAGTAGCCGATAAACTTACTTTTGCTCGGGGCTTGACATCCCAGCCTCAGGTTGGAATCTCACCATTGCCACCATTGGTGTCTCTAGACGGCGTGAAATTCTCACAATCAGAAAATCTGTCTACTTTTATGCTTCCAATATCATAACAAAATGCTCTGGAAAACTATTCGTTTCTTCGTAGGAGTCATTGGCCATCTCCATAATAAAACATGTTATTACAGTCCTATATTGTTTCAAAATCCAACATATCCCGTCCAATTTAGTCCACACTTCAACGAAATCCAAATATTTCAACGCGTGTATTATAAAAAAATCATAAGAATACACAAATAAGCCATATTAAATGGCTAGTTGTTGCATTTTGTCAATGCACATAAAATCAGCTGTTTGAAATTTAGTCAGCCATTTTGTTGATTAAAATTTTAAACAAGGGTCCGAGGTTGCTTAAAGTGACAGCTATTTAAGAGTATATTTGAACAAATGATTAACTCTAAATAGCGTTTATGAATAAGATTTTTTTTAAACATTAAATTACTTTTTTTTTACTTTTACATTAAACTTAAATTGGTGATTAAAAGTTAAACAACGTTTATGAATAAGCCTGGTTTATTAAAACTAAGTACAGCGTGCACGAGTTCAGTTATTGGTTGTGACTCCGTGCTTAAGCTACTTCAATTATAATTCAAATTGACGAAATCTTCTTACCGTTTAAAAAAGTTTTAATAGTAAAAGATTTAGAATTGCTTACAATAATTAAAATTTCTTTGATAGTAAAATTGATATGATTTGTCACGCTTGATAAGCGACTAAACACTTTTTTACGTTGATCGTGCTATTAGATTTGCATGAAATTTTCATGAAATCGAGAGTATAGTGTAACCCTAGAGGTCACCAATTTGTATGTTTGTTTATTTATGTTTGTTGCACGATTTATTTGTAAATATTAAAATGATTTTTATTTGAATTTTTTTTTAAATGACGTTTTGATTTAATCAAGATCCGATAAGTAATTTTGAGTAATATTCAACGATACGTAATGATATCTACGTAATTTTAGTAAAATTCTTTTTTATTGGTCTGAGATATCAGTATATACTTATATCTCATTTAACTACATCGGTCAGTTTCCATCAATTAATAATTCACTAACATTAATTTTCGTTGTAATTCTATAACTCAAGAACGGGCTCACCTATCCAAACCAAATGTTTAGGCTTTGTTCGGACTATTTAGTAGATGGTTTATGTGAAGTTTGCATAAAATCGGTAGAGTAGTTCTTCAATTATCTCATATTTTGTAACAAATGAATTCAATAAATGGCGGACCATTTTGTTAATAGGTACTTTTATGTCAAATTGAAAGTGTTTTCAGATGACAGCACAATCCTCGCTGTCATATTGAAACTTTTTTCAGTTGTTTTTTTTTGTTGTGTTATGTCATTCATACGGTCTTAAACGTAGCGAAGTTCGTAACGGGCAGCTAGTTGTATATTTGTTTGTGAGCCCTTAGTGGACAAAGCCTGGAAAAAATGTTCAATAGGTAAGTATAATATTATATAGTTTAATAAGTTACAGTTTGTAAATTTTTCTAACCTATTATCAACTAAAATTAATCAGTTTGAGACTGAAGCAGGTAATTATTTATTAATGGCAGGGTAATTGATTACCGCAAGACTACTTAAAGTGTCAATATGTCAATTAAAATTAGGCGGGAATGTCTTAGCGTCTCTCTCAGGAGAATGGAGATCGAACCTTTAAAAATGTTTTTAAAAAGTAAAACAGAAGGTGTTTTTAAAAATAAACCTAAAGTTTTTACAAATCTACATAACCTCAAGTAAGACGAATATGATATTTCGTGATATTTCACTGTTTACACAAGGCGCAAAAGTAAGTCGTTGGTCAGAACTCATAAATGATTTCATGATCCAAGAGTACCTAACCGTACTGAGAGCTTACCATGAACGCAGTATTATTTCCATGTTACTAAATGTTAACTGGTCCATGTTACTTGTTTTTTTATGATATTGGAAGACAAACAAATACGAATAAACATTATTATTACAAATATTACGTCGAATGCTTGCTGTCGACGTGTTCTGGTTCGGAGGGTAAGGTTGCTGGTAAACTTACTTTTACTCGAGGCCTAACATCCCGGCCTTAGTTGGCAGCGCACCATTACCACCTTTGGTGTCTCTAGGCGCCGTGATTTTTTTCGTCAGGAAATCCGTCTGCTTGTTTGCCTTCCATTATAATAACAAAAAATCGATCAACCAAAGTAACAGAAAGAGACAAAACACTCAGCGGTGTCAGATTAGTCTGTACACATTTCTACAGACGCTTAATCTATCACTCGGCAAACTTTGATTGAAAACATCACAATTTGACATATCCGAACTAATTTGACATGTTTAACATGTTCCATCTCTTACGTTTTTGTTTCATTTGAAAAAGATAGCATGCATTTAAAATAACATTAGTTTGTGAGCAGCAGAACCACTACCAATGTCACATTTCAATCAGCGTAAGGTAGTCAGACTTGCACAATAGGACGAACACATCGACCACAGGACTGCCATCATTTATGGTAATCCTGGTAGATTCTTACTATCAAAAGAGTTGTGACCTTGTTTACCCTAGTAACGGATAAGAAAGGATCTAAAAATTTCGCCACAGGACTTGAATCCTCAGTAGCCCAAATCGTTAGAGCATTCGTCGGCTTGAGAAGTCAGGTTCAAATCCTGTCTGAGACGAAAAAAAATCTTTTTTTTTTTAAATTTATAGAAATTTAACCCATGCAAAGTTAAGCCAAGCGCTTAAAATAAAAATACCATGTCTAATATATATTATGGCTAAACTGCGAAGTCCAGTTACAACCAGGTTAAAGCCGGTTAAGGAACAAAATCTAACTTAACAATACCAGTGGCTACACCCAGTTATAACCGGTTAGACCTAGCTATCACCGTACTTCGGAGTTTAGCCGTTACGTATAATGAAAAAAGTCAAACATAGAAGAACAATAAAATAAATCGATTAAAATATAGTAAAACGAAACACTGCATCGATTATTACGGTAAATGATGATTTAGGTTTCCCTCTAGTTTAATGATAAATCATTAAACTATAAAAAAAAATTGTCCAAGAATCATGTATCACGTAGTCAGATTCGTTAACTGCTCCTTCAGGCTTTGTATGCGTCCATACAGAGCCTTTTAATGTCTACGGTATCTCACCAACATAACAGGCCTCACGATTCTGTGTTTCCTTATTTTTTTAGATCTTTTAGATTTCTTTTTAGATCTTTTAAGGTATTGCATACCTTCTATCGCGGCCTGAAGTGTGGAGGCCGAATCTAGAAATTCCGTAACGAAAATAACCTAACTCCGACTTTTTAGTTTTGCCATCTATCGATGAATAGCAGAACTTTTAATGAATTTTTGATCAAACTTGAAAAAATTCGTACCTGAAACGTAATAAATAAATTTTGAAAGTAATAGCAATTGTCGCAAAAAAGCAGGCCATCGATAAGCAATCTCAGCTGATATCCATACATCTGGCGCCGATCTTCGTACTTGAGCAAGTAAATATGAAATATCAAAAGTATTTATTTTACATCTGTTCTTTTACCTGTTCTTTTAATTTTTAAATATTAACCTCGATAAAGATTTAGTATATCCACTCAACATATCAAGTATCTTCACGCCCATATCCCCGAAGAGGTAGGCAGGGGCACAACCAGGGCACCCACGCCTAGCCGAAGACACTAAGTCCCACAATGTGATAGGTGGCAAGCCTATCGCCAACCGGGCACATTTCCAATCATGACCAACGTTTTTTTATTAGAACATAAATGTCCATAACATAAATGCCTGCCCTCGTCGGGAATCGAACCCAAGCCTCGCAAGTGGTCAGAGTAGATAGGCGTTTAGGCTAACCACTCGACCAATGAGGCGGTCAATATATATCATTATAATAGCATAAATTAGTAACTATAATGTTTAATAGTATAAATTAACTAGCTGTCCTGGCAGACGTTGTTCAACTATATTTCTAATGTGATTTTAGTAAAAAAAATTGGAGTGTCACCCTTGTCACTTAGGGGTATGAAAAATAGATATTGGCCGATACTCAGATCTACTGAATATGCTCACAAAATTACACGAAAATCGGTACAGCCGTCTCGGAGGAGTTCAATCACGCACACCGTGACACGAGAATTTTACATATAAGACTAGAATTCAGTGGTTCTCAAACTTTTTTAAAGACGGAACCCTTTTGGGAAGCGAAATACTTGATGGAACCCTACAATAAAACAATTGTTTTTATAAGTGTATTCTTTATAAATCAGAATAATAAAAGTACAATGTAACAATTACTAATTATTATTTACTTCACCAATTGCCAAGGACAATAATTGAAAACATTAAAAAAGAAAAAATCTAACTAGTGGGAGGTATGAAACTGTTTTTTTATTTTTCATCAATTGGTTGATATCAGGTTTGATGGAAGAAAGTTGGAGTCTCATATCAGCTTCGGTATTACGATTGCGATATTTTGTTTTCGTGGCTGCGTAGGTAGAGAATCCTGTTTCGCACAAATATGTAGTTGGGAACGGGAGAAGAATATCCAGAGCAATTTGGCCAAGCATTGCATATTCATCTTGGATTTTGCACCAAAAATCATTGAGAGGCGTCGTTTTGAACAGTGACTCCATACTTGTGTCTGACGACATTTCTAAAAGAGATTCATATATCTCGTTTGACATGTTTTCAGGCTTTTCCAAGTTCGGTATAAAAGGATTATTAATCCATGAATTCACTTTAATTGTTGTATTGTGTTCTTCGGGAAAATACTTTTCAAAAGATGCGCGCATCGAACTGAGATATTGGACCAATTCTTCAAACATTTCTGAATCGTTTTTTTGTTGTTGTGTTGTGTGGTGTAGTTGTTCCAACTGAGATTATTTTCTTCAAAAAATATATTTATTTTATTAAAAATTTCTTCCCCGGTAGTGTTTGTAAGCAGCGGTGAACACATAAGCATGTCTTTTTCAAAAGAACTTTTATATGGATATCTCACAATAACCAGCAGGATAGCCAAACCAGCGACATCAGTCGACTCGTCCATTTGCAAGGCGAATCGTGTATTTTGTAGACGTGTAACTAGTTCTTGTTTGACGTAGCTTGCCAGATCATGGATTCGTCGTGAAACTGTATCGTTTGATAGCGGAACAGTAGAAAGATGCTTTGCAGATTTTTCATCAAGCATACATTTTGTTATGTCTAATACACATGGTTTTATTAAATTTTCAGCGATAGTGTGCGCTTCACCTGCTTGTGCAATGCGATAGCTAACTAAATATGATGCCTCCGTGGCCTTTTCGTTGATAATTTGTGTTACATGCATCATATTTTTTTGACTTTCTAATAACTGGTCTTTTTTGCGAATAAAAAATTCTTTATTCTTGTCTTTAGACTCGGGGTGTACAGTTTCTAAATGTCGGCGCAATTCGGCAGGTGCCATGGAACTATTAGGAAGCAGTTTACAGAGCATGCAGAGAGGTGAGCCGTTGGAATCAAAAAATCCGAAACTGATATAAGATTCATCATACTTCCTTCTTTTTGTCTTTGAAACCGTCGAGCTTGACGTCTTGGCATCATCTTCTGGATCGGTGATTGCTATATTCTCCGCGCGCACTGATTTTGAACATTCAGCGTCATTAGAAGATGTTGCAACACGTTTAACACCTTTAAGCCAACGTTCCATTCTTCTTTATTTATAATGTTACACGTCAGTGCACAATCGTTACTGCGTATAAGAGACTAAATTTGAAGAAATGTATAAAACTGAGACAACAGAATACAGCAGGCAGTAAAACAATGAACACTATTTTCTCGCTAGCGAGCTTGTAGGTAAGTAGGTAGTAACTTATCGCTTCGAACGCTAATCCAACGCTAAACGTCAACTGACGACGCGCGACGCGCGATCGCCGCTTTTATAATTAGTCCTAGACTCGATCTCAAATATTCTCGAAAATACTCGAGTCGGCATCTTTGATAAACAAAAAGCAAAAACAAAGACAGAAATTTAAAAATTGCGTTGTAAACAATGTCGACTTTATCCTTTAAAATTAGAGTCGAAAGTCGCTTGTTCTATAGCGTCTAATTCAGAGGCGGCTTTTATCAAAGAGACTGCGCACTCACAAGTATACTACCCGCTCGCTTTAAGTTTGCCGCTGGCGATAGGTATGACGTCCGAAAAGAAATATTTTTTATTTAATTGTAACAATGAAAATTGTCTACGTACATATTTAGTTAAAACTATGATACATTGTAAATTTTGTTGTCACGTGGGGGAGGGTACGCGCATTCCACGGACCTGCAAACTTAGAGCGAACGGGTTGTACAAGTATAACATTGTTGATACCAAACTTATGAGATATTGTACCAGCTCGCGTTTTGTCCCGGCGCGGCCGCGGAGTCCGCGCAGCCGCGGAGCGACTAGAGAGAGGTCTTTTGATTTTTTTTTCAAAATTCTTGCGGAACTCCGACGGAGGTATCATGGAACCCTAGGGTTCCGCGGAACACACTTAGAGTATAGCCGGACTAGATGACCCGGCAGACGTTCTTCTGCTACTTTTTCAAAATTTGATTTTAGTAAAAAAATTTGGGGTGAGCCACCCTTGTCACTTAGGTTAGGGGTATGAAAAATAGATATTGGCCGATTCTCAGACCTACTGAATATGCTCACAAAATTTCACGAAAATCGGTAAAGCCGTTTCGAAGGAGTTCAATCACGCACAACGTGACACGAACATTTTATATAGAGATAGATTTATAAATTTGTGGATAGTATGTATTCATACTAATCACCGTCAATGTCAACTATAACCTTGGCATACTATAGTCTGGGTTTATTATTGAGGCAGTAAAAGTATCTATGATTTAATTTGACAGAGAAATTTTAAGGTTCCATAATCAGTCAGCCAGAAGAGCCAATCACCGCGCTCCCCCGTTCCATGATTTCTATGAACAATGGCGCTCTAAAGTAAACGTCTTAAGCGACAAATCACTATTTTTGACACTATAAAAGTAATATGAAAAAAGTGTAAAACCTGAAACACTTATCTTTTAGGTATAATACTTATCTATGTTTACGTTAAATCTGGTATCGATATTTTCATATTTGAAGTAGACATTTGCGTTTTGGTCTCAAAAAAGGGTTAACTTTTTGATTTTTTTCTATCAAGCTAAGTGAAATGAATCGTGTTTTGGAAACACTAGTCTTGTAAAGCATATTCATGTTAATCTTGTGTATTTTTGTCAGCAAGATCCATGATTGCTTTGTATGAAAAAAAACAGTAAACTGCTGACGTATTTTAGCGTATATGGCCTCTTAAGATCAGACTTTGGATAATGGTGGGAATTCTGCTGTTCACAAACTAAACTTATTTTAGATGCATGCTATCTTTCAAAATAAAAGAGATGGAACGTTTCAAGCGTGTCAGATTATTACGAACATGTCAAATTGTGATGTTTTTAAGTAACGTTTCCCGAGTGGTAGATTAAACGTTTGTAGAAATAACGTGTACGGTCTAATTTGACAGCACTAAAACTGTTTTGTCTCTTTCTGCTACTTTCGTTGAAAGAAGACAGCGATAACTTAAAATTAGTTTAGCGCAACAAAATTACCACCATTGCCACTTAAGCGCGTAATATCGACTAAACAGCAGAATAGTATTAAAGTTAAAGCGCATTTGGCAGACGTCAGCGTTTTTAAGCGACCCATTTTGAAACATAGGAATGATGCCTTAAGAAGGCTCTTTTAAGTATAATTACAAAGATGCAGTCACTGAGCTGTGGCCCGTTATAATTATGCAAAAGGAACTGTTTTGAACCTCTATACAGCATGTTCAGATACCGTGAATCCCATATTGTCTTCACATAGTGCATCCTGTTTACAAAGTTTTCTGCTTAGAAATTTCTGTGTCCGTTTTAAAAATAGAATAAGGCTTGTTACACACTTGCCGTTACATTTTGTGGGTGCTTGTAATTTTGTATTAAAATTTTACTTAATGAAAAATTTAATTGAATTTACATGGATTAAATATTGTTGTTATTGACCACGTTGTGTGACTTCTTAGATTTTTTTGAGTTTCTTTGGTATGTCTTTGGGTATGTCAGAAAAAGCATGAAAGTAGGATAAATGGGGAAGAAAAGAGAGCACTACGGAAAATCTTTGGTGTAACGTTTGCTGACCGCATTCGTAACAGTGAGATCCGAGAAAGAGAGGGATTGAAAGAAAGTGTTGGTGTTAAAATACGAAAGGGCATGCTCCGCTGGTTCGGTCATGTGGAAAGAATGACAGATGAAACATTGACATAGCAGATATACAAAGCAAATGTAGATGGGTGTAGGTACCCAGGGAGACCAAGGCTGACATTTCACGATCAGATCGATCGGATTTTATCCGAGGGTGGTATCAAGAGTCTCCGAAACCGGCGTGTTTGTATGAAAAGGGTAATGCATGTAAAGAAGCAAGACAGGTTTGTAAGGATCGGGAGGTCTGGCACTCGATACTCTCTGCCTACTCCGTAAGGTACTTGGCGTGAAGATATGTGTGTGTGTGTTTCTTCAAAACTTTTTCCTCTACCAAAGCCGTCAAGTCGTCAATCTTCATTCATAAGTTTAATAATTGCATGTTGAAAAAACTAGTTTGGAATCTATTACATTAATATTTTGTCAGTCCACAACACAACTGCACAAAACTGAAGCGACAATAACGATACGAAACGGAAAACCTCCGCTTTCTATTGTACCTAGCTAAGATGTGATATAGTTGTGATACGTGTGAAATAAGCTTAAGGTTTAGATCGTTACATAAATCTAGATTATTCTGTCTCCGAAACATTTTTGAAGTTACACTTCTTTTGGCGCATTAGGAAAAATGATGAGGGTAAATTTTTAGGATGCGCGCATACACCGTCACGAAAAACCGACATGATGAAGTTAGCTATAGATAACATTTTAGTTTTTATTAAATATTAAATAAACTTTATTTAACTAAATATTGCATTATAATAAAACTTTTAATGTATTAAATACCTTTTTTCTATGGTTAGTGTCATTTTGTCTACTGTAAAATAAGGCAAAAGATAAAATTTTTAAAAAGATTTTTATTTTTTTATGCCGAAGAAGTATAACTTCTAACGCGTGTACATAAGTACATACACAATTTTTTTTTAAAAGTTTCTTCTCGTAAAGGTAAACAGAGGTAGAACCAGGGCATCCACGACTAGCCAAAGCTAGCTAAGTAGTTACTTAGTCCCACTATAGGTGGCAAACCTATCGCCAGTCAGGCACTTATTTAATCCCGGACAAAGTTTACTTTTATTAGCAAAATTGAAATGTTGAGATAACCAATACCCAAAACCGAATTCGAGACCTCATGTAGTGAACCATCACTACTAACCACAAAGGCGGTTTTTGAGAAATATTCGTTCAGTAAACAATGAGGAAGTATTGGATGTAAAGAAGCAGATGGTCTCCTAACTTTTTTTTTTAATAAACTGGTGAACAAAGGAACGGAAACTTTTGTATACTTTTCATATTATTTACTTGTTTTTTGACTTTTTTTGTGTACAATAAAAAATTAAAGAAGGAAAGAAAGAAAGAAAGAAAGAACGGGTCACCTGGTGGTAAGTGGTCGCCGTTGCCCAAGGACATCAGCAACATAAATGAATAATTTTTCTATAAAATTGCCTACCTAAAAGTATGCTACCTCTTTCTCTTTCTCTCTTTTGTTGTGTTCATTTTCCACTACAAACCACAAAATTCTTCCATAAACATCGTTATATACCTATAATATCATCACTTTTGTACATTGATCATATTTTTTTTCAGCTTGTACTCAAGTCAAGTCCGGTGCTATTGCCATCTTCAGCAGCGCTGGTCCTCTCCTCGACGCTACCCTCACAGCCATGTGCAAGTCACTGCATGCACCACATCTGACCATCGCACCATATTTCCTTGACGGTAAGATTTTTATTGAAAGGTACAGTGATATTCCTCGTGCTACCATCCGCGGTCAACTGTGATCACTTACTTTATAGGTGTATCAGTTGACAGTTTGCCCAATATTAAAAAAAGAAACATACATATTCTCACTGTCAGCCCAGGACCTCTGTGTAGCTTCCAGATTCCAGCTTGGCAGATCTTAAGAGAGTAGCATAGATTAAAGTGGTCAATACTAATTCAAACACTTGGCCGGGTAGGGATCCACAACCTATTTCAGTTACTGCTCCCATAATGACAGTGCTTGGCACTGTTTCTGGTCTGGAGTTGTGGGTATCCCAGCTAATAAATTAAAACTAACACTCTGGTCACAATAACCAATGCGCGTCTCCTTCGAGCTGCCAGAAAAAAGGTCTATTTTTTATGATATTGGAAGGCAAACGAGCAGATGGATTTGATGATGGATGGATGGAGCACCTTTGGTGCCTAGAGATACCAAAGGTGGTAATCGTGCGTTGTATTGTGTTGTTAATACTGCCTCCAACTTCATAAATAATACTTTTGCGTACACAAAAATAAAGTATTTCCTGTTTCCTTCGATCCATGATCAGATCCAGACTTGGTGACAATGGGAAATAAAAAAAGAATTTTTGAAATCTGTTCAGAAGTGACGGAGACAAATCTATTATCATAAATAGAAAAATTAAGAACCCAAATTTTTTTAAATTTTTTTGAAGACGGTTACAAATTAAATTGATCTATTTCCAGCCCTCAACAACACAGAATCTTTCACCATAAACATGTACCCTGCACGGGAATTGATGGATCGCGCGTTCGCTGATCTCACCTCCTTCCTCAACTGGACTAGAATGGGCATCATCTACGAGAATTTCGGTTCAGGTATGTTTTTTTATAATAATGGCAGGCAAACAAGAAGACGGGTTACGTGATGGTAAGAAATTCACGCAAAGGTGGTAATGGTGCATTGCCAACCTGAGGCCGGGATGCTAGGTCTTGAGCAAAAGTAAGTTTACCGGCTACCTTACCCTCCGAACCGGAACAATAAGGACTATGATACCAGGAGTATCTGTCAACCTTGGAGTATTTTACTCCGTGTTTATTAATAAGATGGCAGGTGTCTGCATTAAGCGAAACTTGTTGTGCCTTTGCTTAGCTGCTAGAATATGGGCGTAAAGATACTTGATTTTGAAATATTTTTAATTATTTCAGGTGAACTAAATATAGGCAAGCTGGCCAGCGATGGACGGGATATGTACGCTGTGAGATGTGAGACCCATGACTATAGACGGGCCCTCGCACAGCTTAAGGCCCAGCGGATTGAACACATCATAGTGGACACAGACCCTAAACATTTGCATCAACTCTCTAGAGCAGTAAGTATTTTAAACGAGTTTATTATGTAGTTCGTGTTGGTCCGGATCCTCTGTGTAAAATAAAGTATGTACTTCTCCGCTATTCAGCTCATAAGAGGCGGGGACAGGTAACAAAAGACCTCTGGTGGTAGAATGCTGCAACTTGCCCGGGTAGGAATCCACCGGCTTATCTATTCCTGACGCCATAATGACTGTCATGTCATCCGGAGACTAGGGTAGCCGGTAGACTTGTAATAAATCTTCTATCCCTTCCTCAGCATAGCGACTTGTAACATCTCTGATGTCTATATCCTATAGTCGTCTCTTACCGCCAGGAGAGCCGGAGTTGCTGACTTCTAACATAAAAAGGTAGATAATTTAAACGTTGAAATAACCTCCGACGAAATCTATAAAAGTGCTGATTTATATTAACCTACATTTGAAAAATCAATCAAAGATAGCTTACTAGTAGCTGATCTTCGCTGAGCGCTAGAACAGGTTTTCAGAGTAAAAAGTCTGTGTTCTTCTCCAAGGTGAAATCTTTGTTAAATATTTCTAAAGGCGGGATGACAGTTTTGTTTTAAAAACGGAATATACAACGAAACATAGAAACAAAGGCAAACTTAAAGCTTGCGCAGACAGCGGAGTTTACTCCGCGGCGGAAAAAAGTACGCTCCGTAAACAAAAAGTCTGCAGCCGGACTACCGCGAACTTATAGCACACGGTGTGCGAAAATGTAGAGAAGTGCACGCTTTTTTGACGTATCATATAAAGAAGTTCGTTTTTAACTTCTTTTATTAAAACTTGACAATCTATTTCCTGCGTCATCTTTTATCGTCATGTATAAATACGTCACTCTCGAGCGCACAACGCGGACTAAAATCCATCATTCGCGTTGCTTCGCCAAGTTACACAAGTTTTTTTTTCGGGGATTTTCGGGGACTTTTTGTACGTGGTACGCTATTTTAGCGGACAAAAAGGACCGCAAAGTCTGCCATGTGCGGAGTTTCTTAATGTCACTAAGGACCATTTGCACATTCCTGGGTTAAATATTCAACTCTAACTGCCGCGTTTAGAGACGTTAACTAACATTTAATCTATTATTAAGCCACCATTATGTACACAATATTTCGACTTAATGACTGCTTAAAAGATAATTGACGTTACTGAGCGCGGCTGTGAGTAAGTTAGGGTTTGAATCACTTTACATTTGACTGTTAAACTCAATATTAAATTTAACACAAGCACGGGCAATGCTCTCAGGAATCATATTAAGCGTAATGGTGAAATGTTTTTGTATTTATTTATATTTGTAATTAATACTTTTATGATTATTTATTATTAAGCATTTCTTATTTTTTTAGATTCTTCAGCTACAAATGAACAATGAAAACTACCATTATATATTTACTTCTTTTGTAAGTATTAAACAAAATATTTGATATTTTAGAATGTAATCCTCCATGATTTGGTTCAATATATTTGTTGATATTGTGCTTGGTGATAAAAAAACAAGCAACAAACTATTACAAATGTTAAAATTTTATTAACATTTTATCGCCTCTGTGCTGTTCGGTGTAAGACTTGACTTCACGAGGTCACGGGTTCGATTCTGAATCGGGTAATAAAAAGAAATGTTTTTTCAAGTCAAGTCGCCTCTGTGGTCTAGCAGTCCGGGTGTTGGACTTGACTGCATGAGGTCCCGGGTTCGAATCCCGGGTCGGCCAACAAAAAAGAGAATTGGATTTTTCCAATTTTCTA
>NJDD01000514.1:148476-181376 GCA_002245505.1 Calephelis nemesis
ATAAAAAATGATCTGAGACAATAAAGCGTAAAGTGTCACATTTCGAAGATATGAGCTCCCAGAGCTCCCAAATGTCTGAACCCCATAAAAGGAGTTTTGGCGCCATCGGGAGAAAAGATGGTCGAAGTTTTTTCATAATTATTGTATTTCGTGTTGATTTTGAGTGAAATTAGTCAATTTTGGTGGCATTTTGTACAATTTTGTTCAGTGACAGTGCACAAATGAAACAATCATGAAGAAATTAGCGTATCATGTATTTCCTCGTTGCCACCAAATCTCCTTACATGAGCTTGCGTAATGAGGCCGCTGCTTTACCCTAGAGCCTGACATGACTTACTGACGACTTATGACTGATGACTAATTATAATTGATCAAAATTGATATAAAACTTAATTCAAATTTCTACTTGACGAATGGCAAAATACTAACGTGAAGGCCAAAACATAAAGAAAGAAGAAAGAACCCCATAAAATCGTGACCTTTAATAGTAAAACTTTAGTTGCTTTAATCTTCTGATTGTGACATTTAACGAGTTTTTTTCTAAGCATATTTTTTGTTTGTATTGATATTTACTATCCATTTTTGAAAGAATTATCAGTGAACGCAAATTTGAAAAAAAAAAACAAATTGCCGAACAGTAGGTGAGCCAAAATCTTCATAGCCCTTTACATTTATGAGGTACTTTCTATACTTCTTATCGTCGGTGCTTGGTGGAATTCCATCCTAGAAACAATTTATTAACACTTGTACTTTCCACAACATATTTTATTATTATATTTTAGCTAACTGATTTCACTAATTAAGCATCATCAGGGCGATAACAATTTGGTAAAATGTTTCTAGTTTAATGAGTGTGCAGCAGAATTACCGTCATTATCTCTTCAATCCAGAGATCCAGATTTTAAGAGCCAATATTATATAGCTATATAGCTATGTAGCCCTGATGATGCTTAAATAGTGAACCCGGTTGGCTAAAATATAACAATAAAGAAATGACGTTTGCACTCCCGGAAAGCCGGCAGAAGTGACAATTTGAATATTAACGTTGTGCATTTTTGATATTTTGGAATGGTAAGGGAATAATTTTGCACGAATTGCTTTAATTACCAGTATGAAATAATATTTTCATATCAATAACATGCGTTTGGCTTGACAAAAACTCGCTAAGGTAAGACCACGTGACGGCTAGGAGCGTCGTCATATTATCTGTACATCGAAAATTGCTCGTCTACACATAAAGCTTATTTTCAAGATGGAACAAATACAGCAATGTCGGTTGATATTATACGTATCTGCTATCTGTGAGAATGTAATTGTAAGTATATTGCGGCGTGTTATCCATTGCGCATCCTATACTTTTTGGAAATATCTAAGCAATAAAAAACAGAAATGAATCTACGTTTTATTTTAGATCTCGCGCTGTCTTATTCGCGCATGCGAAGTGCGCCGTCTTACGTTCTGACGATCTGACGCGAGTTTAGAAGTTTTTACCCATTCCAAAAAAAGTGCGCAAAGCCATTAAAGAAGTTTTCACTTCAAAAATATGTTGTGGGAAGTACAAGTGTTGTTAATTAATTATTTCTCCATTTAGGAGTGTTTGTGGCAGTTGGCACCATAAAAAACACCAGCCATCTTATTAATAAGCTCGGAGTAAAGTACTCCAAGGTTCAACCCGGTATTATAGTCTTTATTACAATGTGATACAGGCTACATTATCGATGTAATTTTACTCCTACGTTAGTCCATGTTTATTAATAAGATTAACGTTAGTTTATTATTAACTAGCGAGATTGTAAATAATTAAAAAAAATTGAGAATTGAACAAAACCATTTGCAATCTAATGTATTATTTTTCTGGTTTATAATTGACAAATTATTTTTACTTTTAGATATCGCCTCTGTGGTCCAGCGGTCCGGAGTCGGACTTGAGCTTCCGGGTTCGATCCCCAAGTCGAGCAACTATAAAATTAGAAAATGTGTATTTTCGATTTTCTTATAAAGACAACGTTGCCCGGGATTAGAAATGTGCCCGGTTGGCGATAGGCTTGCCACCTACCACGTTGTGGGACTTAGTATCTAAGGCTAGTCGTGAGTGCCCTGGTTGTGCCTCTCCCTACCTCTTTGGGGATATGGGCGTCAAGATACTTACTTTTCAGATCAGTTTAAAAATCAGTTAAAGTGTATTGCAAATTTTTTTAATAAAATTCCACCAAAAGCTAAGGATGACAATAATTATAAAACGTAAAATTTTACCTCCACATCTGTAAGTTCGTCTCTTTCACTGAATCGGTTCTTCGGAGTAGGGCGTGGCTGTGGGATCCTCTCATCGCTGTAAGCTTCGGAGCTGTCTTCTCGACCACTTGATTGCTTCTGGACGACAATGCACCTGGGAATTCAATTTTTAAGGTAAGGTCCACAAAAAGTAAAAATAAAAAATAACACTAAAATAAAAAAAATATCCTAGATAATACCTACACAAAATAAAGCTAAAACCAATTTCTATCATGTCAGCTTTTAAACAAAAATCCGCATCAAAATCGGTGAATCCGTTCAAAAGTTATATTGTCACACACAAACGTCAAACTTATAACACTCCTCTTTTGTGATATGTTACAAAATGTCAGTTCCATACTTGACATTGGCCAAATAAGTCGTGAAAAACGATTGAAAGCCATTTATACAAAAGAAGAAGAAGAAGAAGAAAATGTCAGTTTCAGGATGTGACAACCCCATCGCCTGGTGAAGATGATTTAGATTATTGGATTATTACGAAAGTGCGGTCTGTCGACAAGTGGTAGTTTTGTTTGGTGGTAGATTTTGATAGAAGAGTATCTGGTTAACATGAGCTTTAAGCTTTACATCCCAACTTCAATTTGGCAGTAAACCATTAGAAATTTTTGAATCAATCCGCTTGCGTTTTAATCCTTGTTTTCTTGTTTTCCCAGGAAGTGGCGGGTTATATAGAATTTCACCCCCACTGACTAAAACCAGACGGTATTCTCCCTTTCGCCAGGTACCAGTGTTATAGATACACATTCCCTGCCGCAGTGGCGCTGGATCTTGAGATCCGTCACGTAAAATCACTTAATAAATCGTTTGAAGTGTAGCACGGAGACACGGCGTGCACCTCTTCGGGGTGTCAATGACAATAAATAGAGGCCCTATTTATTGTCATTGACACCCCGAAGAGAGGAGGTTCGTCTTAGACAGAGAGACTTTGCCACCTATCACATTGTGGGACTTAGTGTCTTCGGATAGTAATGGGTGCTCTGTTTGTGTATCTCTACCCATTTTTTTGGGCGTGAAGATCTTTTTTTTATTTAAGAGGTTTGAGAATCAGTTGTAAGGAATAGGTATTTTTACAGCTGTGTGATATTTGGTAAATCAACGTTTGCAGAAAAATAACAACAGCAACATTTTTTATGCATTGCAATTCCTCAAAAAATATTATTTAATGTATTAAGTTTTTTTGGAATGAAATAATCTATCGCGTTTGTGGTCTAGCGGTGCGGCGGTGGACTTGACTCTTTGAGGTCCCGGGTTCAATTCCCGGGTCGGGCAACAAAAAATAGAAAAAGAGCATTTTAAATTTTCTAGTAAAAATAACGTTACCCAGGATTGAATACGTCCCGCGTGGCGATAGGCTTGCCGTCTATCGCATTGTGGGTCTTGGTGTCTGACTAGTCGTGGGCGCCATGGCTGTGCTATTGCCCTGTCTACCTCTTCGGGAATAATTATGGTCATGAAGATACTAAAGTATCTTCACGCCCATATCCCCGAAGAGGTAGGCAGAGGCACAACCAGGGCACCCACGACTAGCCGAAGATACTAAGTCCCATAATGTGATAGGTGGCAAGCCTATCGCCAACCGGGCACGTTTCCAATCCCGACCAACATTTTTTTTTATTAGAAAATTGGAAAAATCCAATTGTCTTTTTGTTGGCCGACTCGGGATTCGAACCCGAGACCTCATGCAGTCAAGTCCAACACCCGGACCGCTCGACCACAGAGGCGACTACTACTAGATACTAAATAGTCTATATTTACCTTTTCTCTCTAGTGAGCGAATAAGTCGCCATCTCTTGGTCAAAAAACAAAGCTATGAGAAAGAACAACAACTTGCAAGGTAACATTTTGAAATGAAACAATATTGGTTTGTTTTGTTTATATATGCAGTAAAATATCTTAACCATCTGTCTATGTATAGAAAAATACGTGTGTCTATGCGTTATTTTAATATTCAAAAGAAAAGAACTGTCTTCAAGCCTATATCCCCTAAGCAGTCTACGTCCAAAATGTGATATTTGTGCTAACCAGTTCGTTGATAAACTTACTTTTTACATGATACCATTTTTCAACCTACTTGATCGAGTACTCCTCCTGATTGTAAGAAACAACTTTCCGCTATAGTAACCATAAATGTTATAGGTGCGATGCTACGTACCTTATTATTCTTAGGCCACCTCTACATATCTATTGGTTACCCTTCCTTCTAGCACAATAATGGCGAACACTGAGGTGATGGAGGCAGGTAAATGTTGTAGCACCAATCTAAACACTGCTTCATAGTGCTGCAATTTTCCCGGTTTTTTCTTTCATAACTACCTTCTGACAACTAACAAAAAAAGAATAAGTTAAATTGATCCAGTCGATCGGAAGTTATGCGCTTACCAATATCTACGACGATTCATTTTTATTTTACAGATAATGCATATAAATGAAATGAATTGAAATATTTATGACAAGTAAATCCGGGTATAAAACATGTAGTTAAAATAATATTTTCTCATTTGTTTAAAATATGCGGGCTGCAATTTTCTTGTAACAACCCGCGTGTGTCAAAATATTATAGAAGATAAGTGTAACCGATTCTAATGGATGGATGGATTTCCTGATGGTAAGAAATTCACGCCGATTAAGACACAAAAGGTGGTAATGCTGCATTGCCAACCTGAGGCTGGCATCTTAGGCCTAGAGCAAAAGTAAGTTTACCGGCTACCTTACCTTCCGATCCGGAACACGTCGTGACGTTATGGCGGCAGGAATAGCGGCGGTGGTAGCAATCCGGACGAATCGCTTGTAGTAGTAGGATGTCAAGATGTTAGTGACGGTAAGCATATTCTCGTGTTTTACAAGCTGCCTGGCAAAAAGGTAGATGGTCTATTCTGCAAACAAGCCCGAACCAACACGGGGAAATTATCTCTAAAACACTTACTAATTATTGAAAAAAGAACCATTGAAATCCATTAATATTTGACGGATTTAAACGCGCAACAAACATCAAAAAATATATACAGTTGAATTGAGAAACTCCTTCTTTTCTAAGTTGGTCGTTAATTTCTTGCCATCTTCCAGATTTAATAATGATTGAGTAACTTAAACCAAAAGGCTAAGGCTATGAAAGTACATATTTAGCTAGTATATCTAGCTTTCATTTAAACAAAAAAAGAGATTTTGAATCTATATGCCTGTATGTAATTCATTATGAGTTGAAATTAGCCTTGTGCGAAATTAATGTGGCCATTACCATAAGATCCCTTCCTCCCCCCTCTAATTAGTGTTTAGGGAGCACTAAGGAGATCAATAATAGTTTTATAGAGACCAAGTAAGAATGGTTTGTCTCTAATGAATCTTTAATTCAGTGGGTCAAAGGGCAAGTGCTTGTCAACGTCCTAAGATAAGGTTGAGAGTAAACTGGTACAACTCAACTATATGGTTTTTTGGTCGATATATATAATGAAATCGTAAGAGTGTCTGTGACATGAAAAAACATTTAAAAATTGAGAATACAGAAATAAGTGCCTGCTGTAAATTAATTACGATTATTTTTACATAAAAAACGTGACATTTGTAAAGGTTCATATTATTTAATAATTTCGTGTCACGCTGCCTGTGGATGTATTGCTCTGAAACGGCTCGAAAGATTTAAGAGAAGAAGAGTGGAGAAGAAAAATTGCAGGGAATATAGAAAAAAATATCCTTTGATCCATACAAATAGCTAGTAGCGATTAACGTCAAGCGGTACGAAGTTTGCTGGATCTTGCTAGTTTATGTCTGTTGAAGAGTGAATTCTGAAAATTGAAAATTTTAAAAAGAAATGGACAGAAGAACACATTTTAAGCGTATTTTAATAAATTTTTATCTCTCTCAATTCAATGCCAACCGCGATTCACGTAATACCAAGTAATTGCTAATTTAAATTATTTGATAGTACGTAAATTTGAACATTTTGTGTTTACCTGTAAGTGTAGTTGTGCAATTACTTCTTTTTTTTGTATGTGGACAATATAAACAACAAGACTTGGTAAGCCTGATCAATGTGTAAATTAAAACTAGGATGGGACTGTGTCATGGAAATAGCCTTGTGATATATGTGAAATATGAAAGATCTATTTTCTTGTCTATGTTATTTTCAGGAAAATGTTCTTACGAAAGAAAAAATGTAGGTTTAGAGGAATTTGATTTTTTAAAATTGTGTAATAAGAACAACATTGCACGGGATTGGATATGTGACCGGTTGGCGATAATTTTACTACCTATCACATTGTGGGACTAAAGTATCTTCGGCTAGAAGTGAGTGTCCTGGTTGTATCTCTGCCTACCTGTAAGAAGATACGGGCGTGATTTTATATTTATTTATATCCGTAAATGCCATAATATATTATTTGAGCTTAGTGCTACAAACATATTTTTTAATCGATTCAATTAAGTTTTGGATGGAATTTTTAGATGTGTATCTGTAACGTGAAATGTATCCCACCATTTTCTTATTATTTATTTTTTACCTCTCACGCTTGAATTAATTGAACAAGTTATTTGGTTGTTATACTCATGTTTCTATAAGTGAATCAAAATAAAAAGAACCAAAACTTACACCTTTATTTTTTAACCGTCTGTGTCGTGTGCTTTGTTAATAATTGGTATTCATGATCATGTATAAAAATGTTAAATCGAAATTGTATACTCTTCAATAAATTAGTTATTACACATTATACAAATAGCTTAAGGGATTTTTTTTATTATCTCATCTTTGTAACTAATATATGTCATACGTACCCGGATATAGATACATGATATGAGTTATTTATGAGCTAGATATATAGAGCTATCCTAATATTTTGGAGAGTGTACAGAACATTTTGGAGAGTGTACAGAACTGTATTCATAGTTTTCTTCCGTCAGCGCTATTTCATTAACAATATACTTAGCAAACTTAAAAATACCACCAGTATTTAGTGTGAGTACGCTGCTTATCCATTATTTGCACATTCCTATAGCAGAAGAATAGTTCCAATACTTATATTGGAACTATTCTTCTAAAGGAATGTTTTCGGAATAACATAAATCAGACGTCTTCAAAGTTTTCTGTGCATATACTCGTTTAAATGTATGCGAGTTATTACTATATGACAAACACATTTTAATTTAAAATCCAATCTAAATTTCATAAAAAAATTACTCAATTAGTAGCAGCAAGATCTTCATTCGGAGTAAAGACATGCTAGCGTGGGCAAACAAACATGAAAAAGTTCGTAATTTAAAATAGCAAATTTTAAACTTATGTTCTTTTATCTCAGCTGGAACGAGTAATCATAAATGATAGCCAGTACCAATGTCTTGTGTTTAATGAACAGAAGTTATTTGATTAGTAAAATTGTGAGTTAATTAAAAATTAATATTTGTATTAACATTATAGTGATTAACCTGTGTAATAACAATAAAACCTTGAAACAATATTCATAGAATTATAAATTTCAAATTAATAAGAAAAATTATACAAATGGCGCTCTTATCGGTTATTGGTGGATTTATCCAACCAACCAATGCTTAGAAGATAGTAAAAAAGTGAAAGGAAACATAACAAGGAAAAGGTAACAATGATATCATCGTTATACGTAACAATCAATCTAAGAAGATACCTAACTTGTAAGAAATAAATAAATAAAAATATTAAATAAACCTTCAGTAAATACAACAGAATGTATATTATCTGATCACAAAAAGTGTTTGGTTTGTCCTGGCTTAACAATTAAAATGTTAACGCAAAAAGTTTAAAACTGCAACTGAATTCAATGTAAATGTTTTATCTTATACGTGAACAAAACACACAAATAAGTAATATAAGTATAAATTAAAATCCATTGCCCTCTCTTGATCGAATTGATCGAGAATTTATATGAGGCCAACTAGGACACATCTGCTTTCAAATAAAAAAAAGTTGTTCAGTTATCCAGCAAAGTTTTGAGGTAACGTATAAGAATATGAAGTCAAGTTGTGAACTTTTTCTTTTAAGTTAAAATTTATAGTTTAATATTCTAAAGCGTTAGAAAAACTATTGATAAATTGATTTATGCAAAACTTAAACTAATAAGTTATGTAATTATATTTGTTAAAATAAAATATATAATATACAAAAATACTAAGATTTTGTGAAGCCGTTGTTTCCGGCTGTCTGATAATATTTTTGTAATGTGCAATAATACCGGCAAAAATAATTGAAATGGTACCTTCCCATGTACAAAAAAAAAGATATTGATTAGTAATTAATACATTTTTGTTTTATTCTCTTGTATTTCTATTTAGCAGAAATCGAGCAATCATAAACAGATAACCAGTGTAATGACGTGTGTTTTGTGAAGTGTTTATCTAAATAATAAAATAGTAGTAAGTGAAATTATATTTACCTTAAGTACCTACTAAAGTTTTACCTTTAAATTAGAGTGATGTAAAAACCTTACGGCTGGCAACACAATAGTCATTAAAAAACGGTTTTACCTATCCTATCTTTCCACTCGATTACAGCGTGATGTTTAGCCTATAACCTTCCGTTTGAATTGGGTTATCATACTCAAAAAGTCCGAGTGGTTTCTGGCCTCCTCTTATTATTATAGACGAATCGCTTACTTATCAAGTGTTCGTCACTAACACCGTGACTGAGACTAGGTTGTCGAGTTTTGCAAAATCTTTACCAAATTACGATCTTACTATCAGTATCATAGCACCAATACTTGCTTTTGTATGTTCCAGTCTATGTAGTACTTAAAGGTAAGCGTGGAAATTTTATCAGACAATAACAACGCACCAGTGTCGCTTTTGGTATCTATGGGTGACGTGTTTCTTATTATTACGAAATCCATCTGTTTGTTTGCCAAACACGTAAAGGGGTCACTTAAAGGGGTCAAAGTTAGCGATGTTCTAAGCTAGAAGAAACTTATTCATTTTAGTTTCAGACATGTCAAGATCTGGGGTAGCTCTCCTGCTAAGTGTAACAAAAAAGTAGCAACATTTCTTTCCTCGAAGCAATTCAGGCCTTTTTTGACCCTTTGTCATTACCCTGGGCATACTATTTTAGGACGACTGCCCATCTTCGTATAGTGATTAATTTTTGTACTTACCCGCTGTACTAACTATCTTACATATAAAATGATTTATTTTCATTGGTATCACGTCCGAACGATAGGACCAATTTTTCTGTTTCTTTTTATGTTCTAGTAGTTTTTTAGGAAAAATGTAAAAAAAAATCATAGGACAGGACATCTTTCGGAACAGCTAGTGTCTTATAAAACACTGATAGTACGGTTACACTATGACAATGTTCTCGACATTATTTTTGAGTCGGTTAACACATCATCGCTAATCATTTCACGGATATACCTTGCAAATGAATCATTATTATACAATTAATTCAATTTATTTGTTTATCCTTTACATAATATAAAAATGTTAAAAATCAAAACTCTTACTTTAACACCACATAAGATTTTTTAAATTTTAATTCACCTTTATTCAGTTAACAATGACGAGAGTATTGAATGTACGTTTTTTGTAAAATTTTAGGTTGTACACATTTGAACTGTGCTGTTTTTTCGTTTTTTTTAACAAAAACAATTTGTTTTTCAACCCCCGCCTAGGGCTACCTATACTAAACCAAGTTTTTTTACAAACTTGAGTGTTGAATTTTGATTTATAACCTCATTTGACTAAACTGTACAATATACTCTACTGAGCCCTTACCATGAATTTACGGTTTGTCAAATTTACTATAGGTACTCCTAGTACCGTCTCTGTAAATGTTTGTAAATGAAAACTTTAAACAGCGACTCTGTTGATAACTAAGAGAAACACATTTCTAGATAAAAGTGTCATAAATATCACTCAAATTGAGCCTTCAACCAAACTCTATAAGGTTCAGATTTTGTAAGTAAATCAGGTCTTCTCAGTGCAACATGAGTCTTTGCTGCACATTTCTAAGATTCAAGTATGCTTGCGTTTCGTGACACAGGGGTCTTCTGTACGTTACTAATACTTATTCTGTAACACCCAAGCTTGTAACTTAGAGTTACTAGAAACCAAGTAATAACTTTCCAAACGAAAGGAATATTTCTAACAAACACACTTATCTTTATTTATTTATATTTCAGATAGCACCATAATGGGTTTCCATTGTTTATTTCTTTTGGCCGGTGAGTAAATATTGTTATATTATTGATAAGTTAGTAATTGACATTTTTGATAGCTTGCCACCTATCACATCATGGGACTTAGTATCTTCGGCTAGTCGTGGGTGCCCTGGTTGTGCCTCTGCCTGCCTCTTCGGGGATATGGGCGTGAAGATACTTTTCTTTTTTGATAGTTTATTACAAATTACCAAAACACACCTAGTTGACCGCCTCGTTGGTTGAGTGGCTAGCGTACACGCCTAACTACACCGACCAACCGCTCGGCTCTCTTTTGTGAATCAAGAATTTCAAGAAACTCTTTTGATGGCAACCAATATTCCATCCATAGACGTAGTACTCTCAGTACTAGAATTTAATATTGCTACACATCTTCGAACTCAGAGATACGATATACCACATGTAGCAATAAGTAACACATGTAGCATGTAACAATAGTCCAATTAACATTTTAGAAAATTACTCTCAGTTTAATTCAATATCTTCTCAGTGGCTATCATAATTCTGCTGCGCATACTATGAATGTTTCATAAGTATCGTTTATTTCAACTGTATTAACCAGTTATTTGCCCAAAGAATATTCAAAACCACTCTCACCACCAACTTTCGCTCGGCGAGGCTCGGGTTCGATTCCCGATGGGGCAGGCATTTGTGTGATGAACATTTAGATGTCTGCATTTCCGGGTCTGGGTGTTAAGTTTATTTTGGTACATATTTAAGTATTTCTATGTATTAGTACCGTTGACTGACACCCATAACACAAGGATTTAATTTGCTTACTTTGGGGTTAGATTCAATTTGTGTAACTTGTCCAGGGATATTTATTATTTGTTATTATTGTTGTTTATTATTACCTGGAGAATAGGATGCATACGCGTAGGCTAACAATTGTAGCATATGTACTCAACATATGCATATCTAGTGGTTAAGGAATCATTTACCAAGGACAGTATTTCCAATCGGATACGACTTAGGAACCTTCAAGAAAAGAGTGTACTCATTCCTTAAAGGTCGTTAATATATGTGATACTCCTGGTGTTACCCACTTGCTCGTTTGCCTCTTCTTTTAAAAGAAAAAACAAGCACACGGCTCATCTGATGGAAAGACACCATATCTTGTCTCTAGACACCATAGATGTTACAGGTCCACAGCTGAGGTGGGGGTAATATGCAAGGCTATCCTACCCTACGAATAGGAGCAGGATATCGTCACTATGGTAGGAAGTATAGGAAAGGCGGCGGCTTTCGCCATCCACCGCCACCATGCTATACTGCTATCCCAAGTCACCATGCCACCATATTTTTGTAGATATGAGATAAACTATGAGATAACTCATTATGGGCCTAGCCCTGCTGGCGAAAGTAGAAAGGATCAAGAGCGTAGCCAGGATTCTGTTCAGAGGGGGACAACCAACCGGAAACCTATCGGTGTAGTTAAATGAGATGTATACTCATATCATATCTCATCATATCACTCCGGGAGTGCCGGTAGAAGTAAAAACTTGAATGTTAACGTTGCGCATTTCTGATATTTTGGAGTGGTAAGGTTGCAGGAGTTGCAGGAATTGCTCTAATATCAGTATGAAAGTTCTATCATTTATGTGGTAGAATACAATATTCATTTATTGCGCTATCGTACACAAACATGACAACAAGAAAATTCGCATAATATCTGCGCTGCGCCGTCTAAACGAAACAACAGGCACAAGCATACATTTTCGCCGCGCAGTAGACTTTCTACGGCCTAGGAGAGGAAGTATTCCCCTCTCTTTAGAGACTGTTTACTTTCCTTATGAGTGTTTCACATTATATTTGAGACGAGGGATGATAGCTTTACATATGACAATAACTTTAAAAAATATTCCCAAGGTTCTCCATAAAATGTTTTATTTAAAACTTCTCTCTTTTTTCTTCCCGGAGAAGAAATTTTCTGGTTCAAGGGTAATATGTTGGTTATCTAGTCCGTTTAAACAGTTTCTGATAATTTCGGACAGTTGCAATTCTATCCTTCTATGCTTTTCTAGAAATGATGGAAGAGGGGGTGGCAGCTACCCCCCATGAAAAGGATTAAAGATAGAAATATAATGAAATATCTTTTTCAGGATTTTTCTTATCCACGGCAGTTGGTATCCAAAATCTATTCCCAGGGTCTAAGCACTTTCACTACGTTCTCAAGACCAATGTCTCCATAGGAACCCAGGACAGTGAGTCATATTGGATCCTGGAAGGAAGACTAGCTATACAAGCTTATGATAACTTTACTAAAGCTAGGCTTAAGCTGGATGATTTGAAGGTATTGGAGATTTTTTTAACCATAAAAAAACTATTAAGCCGGATCACATAAGACAATGGCGGTGTTTCTGCTGGGCATTAACTGAACTAATTTGAAGTTATCGCTATCTTCTTTCAACGTAGGAAATAGAAAGAGACAAAACACTTTTAGTGCTGTCAGATTAGTCTGTACACATTTCTGCAGACGTTTAATCTATCATTCGGAAAACGTTGATTAAAAAGATCACAATTTGACATGTCCGGACTAATCTGATATGTCTCAAATGCTTTATCTCTTTTATTTTTGTTTCATTTGAAAAAGATAGCATGCATCTAAAATAAGAGAAGCTTGTGAACAGCAGAATCAGCACCAATATTTACCTATAGACAACGTAGACTCTATGGTGTAGTGGTTTTTTTTTATGATATTGGAAGGCAAACAAGCAGACGGATTTCCTGATGGTAAGAAATTCATGCCGCCTAGAGACACCAAAGGTGATAATGGTGCGTTGCCAACCTGAAGCCGGGATGTTAGGCCTCGAGCAAAAGTAAGTTTACCGGCTACCTTACCCCTCAAACCGGAACACGTCATGACGTTATGGTGGCAGGAATAGGTAAGGCGATGGTACCAATCCGGGTGAATTGCTGCGAAACTCTACCACCTAGTAGGATTTCAGAGTGTTAGTGACTGTAAGCCTATGCTCGCCTTTTACGAGCTGCCTGACAGGATGGCAGATGGTCTATTCTGCAAAGGAGCCCGGACCAACACGGGGAAAACGGGTCAGTGTTGGTGTTGAATACATAAGAATTTAAAAAGCTTTTTTTTAAAAAAAAAAAAGTATCTTCACGCCCATATCCCCGAAGCGGTAGGCGGAGGCACAACCAGGACACCCACGACTAGCCGAAGACACTAAGTCCCACAATGTGATAGGTGGCAAGCCTATCGCCAAGCTTTTTTTAATTTTCTTATAAAACAACGTTATCTGGGATATGTCATCCGGTTGGTGATAGATTCGTCTCTTCTTATATTTTAGATCTAAATAATACCTTCAGCTAATCGTGTCTATTCTAGTTATACATCTGTCTATCCCTTCGGGTGTTCTTGCGAGAAGATATTTACGTACAACGCAACCTTTAAGGGTACTTTTGCTATTTTATGGCCGGAATCGTTGGCCATAATGCACCGAGTGCTTTATTCTGTAGCATCCTCACTTTGAGGTTAGACCAACTCGTGTATTATTAATGAAAAAACAGGCATTGGAGCGAAAGATCTATCTGATAGGTCTGCTTTATGATAGTCCGAGCTTCAAGTGGAGAACAGGCTGAATTCCAGACAGACAGTACGTAAGAGGCGAGCAAAGGTTAAACGAATCGTTACCATTAAGACCACTGGTGGTAAAATGCCTTGCAACTTGTCCGGGTAGGGATCCACCACTTCACCTATTCCTAACTACATATAGGCAGTGTAATGTGCCGGTCCGAAAGGTTGGGTAGTCGGTAGAATTGCACGTTAGCTCTACACCGCGGCCCTAGTATACTAGCGCACCTACAAAATCTATGGTTGTCTCCTACCATCTGTAGAGCCGTGAACTTGTCTTATCATATTATAACAGAGAAAAACACCTCTGACCACGCTACATGACAGCAACGCACCAATATGAATTCAAACGTATCTTCACGCCCTTACCCCCGAAGAGGTAGGCAGAGGTACAACCAAGACACCCACGCCTAGCTGAGAACACTTAGTCCCACAATGTGATAGGTGGCAAGCCTACCGCCAACCGGACACATATCCAATCCGGGGCAACGCTATTTTTTAATAGGAAATTGAAAATATACACCTTCCATTTCGTTGCCCGACTTGGGAGTCGAACCCGGGACCTCAAGAAGTCAAGTCCAACCGCGATTTAAGCTATAATTTTCCTTTATCATAATAAGAGGCGTTTGCTCTTTACACTTTTATATATTTATTGTTTACGTCAAAATAATTGTTTACGTCAAATTGGTCAAGAGATGTTCATTTCTTTAGTAGATACCTATTTGTTATACTCCAAAAAGGTAAAGTTCTCATTTCAATTATATTTTTTTAAAGTATCTTCACGTCCATATCCCCGAAGAGGTAGGCAGAGGCACAACCAGGGCACCCACGACCAGCCGAAGACACTAAGTCCCACATTGTGATAGGTGGCAAGCCTATCGCCAACCGCGCACATTTCTAATCCCGACCAACATATTTTTATTAGAAAATTGAAAAAATCCGATTTTCTTTTTGTTGGCCGACCCGGGATTCGAACCCAGGACCTCATGCAGTCAAGTCCAACACCCGGACCGCTAGACCACAGAGGCGATTATATATTTTTTTATTTTATTTTTTATGTCTGTTATGCGAATAATCGGCAAACCGATTTTGGTAATTAATTCTATTCAGAAAAATAGGGTATGATTCCGAGGGGGTTCCCATATTAATAACGTCACGACTAATGGTTTTTAAATGATACTTAATCCGTGTTGGTCCTGGCTTCATTGCAGAATAGACCATCAGCCTTCCTGCCAGGCAGCTCGTAAAAGACGAGCATAGGCTTACCGTCACTAACACCGTGACATCCTACTAGGTAGTAGAGTTTCGCAGCGACTCGCCCGGATTTTTACTACCGCCTTACCTTTTCCTGGCGCCATAACGTTCAATGCTTGCCGTTGATGTGTTCCGTTTCGGAGGATAAGATAGCCGGTAAACTTACTTTTACTCGAAGCCTAACATCGCGGCCTCAGGTTGGCAATGCACCATTACCACCTTTGGTGTCTCTAGGCGGCGTGAATTTCTTACCATCAGGAAATCCGTCTGCTTGTTTGTCTTCCATTTTCATAAATTAAAAATATGTATATTAATTAGACGTATGTTGAGTACATCATCGTTGCTGACGTTTTATCAAAACTACTAGTAAGATAAACTTGATGTGGAAATAAAAAACAAAATTCCAAAATCATTAGCTATCTCCTGAAACAAGAATTGACAACTCGCGACGTGGTATCTCATGAAATGTTTAGTCGATTTTGCACATTTACTTCTCTTAAAATATCGTCACGCCCATATACCCGAAGCGGTAAGCAGAAGCACAACCAGTTCACCCACGACTAACCATGTGATATGTGGCAAGCTTATCGGCAACCAGACACATATCTAATCCCGAGCAATATTATTTATATTACAAAATGGAAAACAGATTGTTTTAAATTTTTTTTATTGCCCGACCCGGGGGTCGAACCTGGTCTTAAGGAGTCAAGTCGACTCTCCGACGACTTCTCTTAAATTATTTTTAATTTTCAGACATCAATATTCAGCGAAGGCTCAGGTTACTCTTCTTATGAAGGAGATGAGGCTGCTGTATTTTTGAAGCAACCTTGGGAGATTGAGTACACGGTGGGTACTTTGTTTAATTTTTCATAAGGTTTAAGGTCTCAGCACACATGTCAACTCGAAAAGCGATCGTCACCGTATAGACCTTTATACCTATATAATTGTCGATACGTACAAATATCGATAAAAGAATCTTAATATAAGTAAAATTAACATCAAAGTAATAATGCTAATTAAGGTACAGAATATATTTCCTGTTTATTTCTTTCCTAAAACATTTCTGATATTGCACATTAAATCTTGCGTGAGCTGCGTGTGTGTGTGCGTGAGTGCGTGCTTATTAAGGTAATATTTGAAACACGCTGCCAATAGATATATCTATATATTAATACGTGATGCCAAAACTTTGAACCCCTTTTTACGAAAATTGCAAGAAAGGAGGACTATGAAATTTGGCAAACTTATAGTTTATGTGTAGGAGAAGTACAGAACGCTAATATTTTTCAATAGTAATGCTTATAAAGTACAATAAATTAATAAATAAAACATTACCCACACTACCATGCAAAAATATATTGATGATAAATTTAGAGATCACAGATGGCGCTCTAAAAAGTTTGGAGAAAAAGTAATTGGTCTTGAGAAATGAAGATGGCGTTCTTATCAATAAGATTGGTCGCATTCGACCAATGGGCGACCACTAGTTATAATAAAAGGACGCCACAACAAAATTATTCCGACGATTACCATATTTATTTCATAATAATTCGACCAGCGGGTTTTGAATTATTATATTTAATAGTGCAAAAACTAATAGAGTTATGTTGGTAAATTTAAGTGGGACCATTTCGTAAATATTTGCTATCTTTCGAATAAAGAATTATTAAACTACCTGAATTACCCAACAAAATAGTTGGTGTCGATTTCTGTAGTTTTACAGCGGTTAATTAGTTGTTTAGTTTTAAACTGCCATTAAAATAAAGATAGGAAATATCTTCTCTAGGCTTGCTTAGTTCATGTACTAAGAACTAATAAGAATTAATTCAGTTCACAAAACTAAAATGAACTATTCCGTAACCGTATATTTAATCGTTCATTTAATACATCTCGTTCGCAATGTTTCATCAGGAACGGAATCATACACAAAGACCGGAATAAATACGAAGAGTGAATTGTTTGTCGCACGCTGTTATTGGACAAGGTGTTACAGATGTAATCGAACGAGGATAACAAACTATGTTAATTGAATTTTGCCATCGTTGAAATAGAGATTATAGTTAATTAGTTTAATGAATATTATTTCTAATATATTAATTGTTTCCAATTACGAGTATATAAATATTGTAAATAAGTTGATAAATATTTTAAACACATTTTACATAATGTAAATATTTTTTTATAAATATTTATAATACAACAAAATGGAAAAATATGAATAGTTGTAAATATTTTGAAATATTCTAAAAATGATATTACAAATGGTGATGAAACTTCTTATAAACATTTTGGAATGAAATTCCTAAGCCTGCAAAGTATAAAGGAAAATCAAAATATAATTCATTCCGTGAGCCACGTGTGAATCATAAGACGTAACTTTTTGTAATGTACTACTGAACTAATGGTACTAGAAGTCCGAACTAGTACATTGGAATAACTGAACCAGCACGGAGCGATCACTATTATAAAAGAGCAAAAAGCAATAACAAGTCTAATCTTCTATCTTTTTTTATTAATTACTAGCAGCCCGTCTCAGCTTCGCTTAAGTCAACAAACGTCTATGTTATCATACATATAAATGTTCTCTTGAATCACTCTATGTATAAAAAAAACCGCATCAAAATCCGTTGCGTAGTTCAAAAGATCTCAGCATACACAGGAAAAGACGGCGTAAAGCGACTTTGTTTTATACTACGAGTATGTAGTGATCTTCTTTTCTCTTTTTTAGGTTGAAGGTTATATAAAAGGGTTATACATAAGCGAGGAACCAATATGGGTGACGAACATAAAAAGAGCCCTATCCGTCAACTTCCAAGTAAAGCCCGATATGGGACCTTTTGTAACAGAGGTATGTATCTTTTTTAACCCCCCACGCAAAAGAGGGGTGTTATGAGTTTGACGTGTCTGTCTATCTGTGTGTCTGTCTGTCTGTGGTATCATAACTCCCGAACGGATGCAGTGTTCAATTTAGTTTTTTTGTATTAAAGGTAACTTTTGTGCGAGTGTTCTTAGACTTGTTTGATGAGAATCGGTTTAGCCGCTTAAAAATTTTGGGAGGTGAAAGTGGGGAGACTAACCGAATGTCTGCATATATACTCGGATGGGATTCCTGTGTCGGGGGTTTTTTGAATTTTAAATTTAATTTTATGTTACTTTATTGTAAGACAGCGAATAAGCAAACGAGCCTTCTGATGTAAAGAGACAGTTGTCGCCTATACACACTATAAATGTTACTGGTATCTTTAACAATTTTAACAAACTTAAACACTTTGGTAAAAGTTTAGACTACGAGCGTAAATGTTAACTGTAGTACCTAGATGTTACTGGTGCGTCAGTACCTTATAGATAAATAGGCCACGAGTGTACGTCTACCAGCAATCTCATACCCTACCACGAAATAGTATACAGTGGTATCAGGTATGTAATATACTTGACGCCTTATTCTCATACCCATCCACGTAAAAAAATAATATATAAATTGATTAAAGTAATAAGATGACCAAATAAAGTAACACAAGATTTTTAAGACTTAAAAAAAGGAGGAGGTTTTATGTTCAACTTTGTTAATCGATTTTTCCGTCATTTCTGAACCGAGTTTAGAACTTTTTTATGGTATTAGAAAGAAAACAAGCAAAGGGATTTCCTAATGATAAGAAGTTCACGCCGCCTAGAGACACCAAAGGTGGTAATGGGCCGTTGCCAACCTGAGGTTGGGATGTTAGGCTTCGAGCAGAAGTAAGTTTACCGGCTAAGTAGTTTGCGAGACTCTACCCCTAGTCAGATGTCACGGTGTTAGTGACGGTAAGCCTATGCTCGCCTTTTACGAGCTGCCTGGCACAGGAAATCAGATGGTCTATTCTGCAAAAGAACCCGGAACATACTCCCGAAATGGTCTCGACCTGTTATCTCATACCTCGTGAATACCTACGTCTGTATCTGAAGATGGAGTCCCAGAGAAATAGAAGAAAGTACTCAATTTTTGTGTACTTAGATGAATGAGAGATAAATCCTAACTACTATGAAATATATTGTAGTATCATAAACGCGAATGTAAGTTTGTTTGTAACTCTTTCCCTCAAAAACTGCTTTACCTATCATGATAAAACTTTGTACACATATTCTTGAAGACAGAAAAGTAACATAGATTACTTTTATTTACTTAAATTCTTTCGAAAAGAAAAGAATAGAAACTCATGACTTGTAAAATATTAATATTTTTAAATAAAGAAACACTTTTACTGTTTTACTTGTAAATAGCTATATATTTGAGACTATACGTATGAGTGATACGTAAAACAGTACAAGTGTTTATTTACAAATATGGATATTTGGAAGTTTTACCAAGCGCAGACGATCGGAAATGTCAAATATATTGTAAAAACTTATTACAGCCCTGTCTTTACTCGCATTGCTTGATGATGTATACCGCAAAAGGAAGGACCATCAAGAAGTACAGCTCCCTTCTTCTATATCTATCTTCAGAGCGTATCTGGTCTTCTGTGCCCCTCGCCAAAACGTATGGTACAGATGGAGTGAGTGTTATTGTTTATTTTATTACACTTTAAAAAAAAGAAAAAAAAAGTATCTTCACGCCCATATCCCCGAAGAGGTAGGCAGAGGCACAACCAGGGTACCCACGACTAGCCGAAGACACTAAGTCCCACAATGTGATAGGTGGCGAGCCTATCGCCAACCGGGCACATATCCTATCCCGAGCAAATTTTTTTTTATTAGAAAATTGGAAAAACCCAAATTTTTTTGTTGCCCGACCCGGGATTCGAAGCCAGAACCTCATGCATTCAAGTCCAACATTTGAACCGCTAGACCACAGAGGCAAAAGAGAAATTAACTGAATTAAAAAAATCAAGATAAAATGACAAACTATTATTGTGATATTAATATCAGTACTAGGTACATAAGTCTTCATAATTTGTGAGTACTAGCGGCCCCGTATGTGCTTCTCTACGTATATGACTACTATATGACCATATTAACGACATAACACAACAAAACAAAAAAAAAAACAACTAAAAAAAGGTTTTTAATATGACAGCACAATCCCCATCTAAAAAACGTTTAAATTTGACGGAAAAATACCCATTAACGAAATGATCCGCCATTTATTCAATTCATTTGTTACAACAAATGTGATAAATGAAGAACTGCTCAACCGATTTTATGCAAACTTCACGTAAACCATCTACTAAATATTCCAAACAAAGCCTAAACATTTGGTTTGTATAGGTGAGCCCGTTCTTGAGTTATAAAATTACAACGAAAAATGGCATTCAGTTTGATATGTATAGATTTGTGGTCTCTGTGGTCTAGTGGTCGTGTGTTGGCGTTCACAACATGAGGTCTAGGGTTCGAATCCCTGGTCGGACAATTTAATAACATACATACACATATCTTCACACCAAGTCCCTGACGGGGTAGAGAGTATCGAGTGCCAGACCTCACGATCCCGACAGACCTGTCTGGCTTCTTTCCCTTATCATACAAACACGCCGGTCACTCTTGACACCACCCTCGGATGTAGAATTATATCCGATTGAAAAAGGATTTTCCAATTTAATAAAAGTTTTTTTTTTCTGATAAAACAACGTATCATGGGAAGTAAGTGTACATAAGTGGTCGTTTGGCGATGTGTTAGATACTGATCACATTTAATTATTTAAATTCATGGATGCCTTGTTTTCTGCCTTCCCCTTTCGTGATATGGGCGTGAAGATAATTTATTTGTATCCACTACAAATAAATATACGATTCATTTACACTCAAGGAGTTTTATAGGAATTTTACAAGAAAACAAGTACTTGACTTACACTTGAAACAAGTACTTAAGTGTTAAGTTTGAATCAGAGATTAAATTTACAATCCTCTAAATTCAAATTTAATAATTGTTTGAAAAAAAGTGTTACATTAAAAAAATAATTAGTTAATTATACAACACTTATTCGCAATCTAAAATACTTTGTTATAACATTGGTCGTATCTTCCAAGGCAAAATCCCTAGGCAGAATCACAATCAGAGCACCCGCGCTTAGTCACGGTAATATATAGATAATATTACCGTGACTAAGTCCCACATGTGATAGGTGGCAAACCTATCGCCAACGGGGCACATATCCAATCCCGAGCAACGTATTTCTTTTATTAGAAAATTAAAAAAACACAATTTTTTTTCTTGCCCGACCCGGAATCGAACCCGGGACCTCATGTAGTCAAGTGCAACACCTGGACCGCTAGACCACAGAGGTGAATTTAAAAAAGTCTTTTAGGTTTCGGGGAATAAAGACAAACTTGCTTTTTTATGTTTATACTTCAAAAAAATTAAAGAAAAAATCAAAATATAGATTGATACCCTGAGAACCTTAAAATTAGATAACATTAAAAAGGAGCTGGCTTTTACCGCTTTTTTCTCGGGGCTAAAGATGTATGATTGTCTACATATTTTTTTATTATTTTGCAGCCAGACAACATAGCCACAGCGGAAAGAACTTACGAAGTGGGTGAAAACGGCCTCAGTAGCTTAAATGTTAACGCCAAAACTCAGTTCAGAATCGACGATCACATATTTTCTGTGTCTTCTGAGTGAGTAAAACATTTTTTAAGAATACTATTACTAGATATTAACTTAACATTTTAAATAAAGTTTAAAGCCTAAGAACTCACGGAGCGGTTTTTAAACGCGTACGCGGCGGTTGCGGGCCCGCAGGTTCTGTAGAATGTAGAGTTATATGTAAAATACTAAATATTATTATCTTAACATTTTGAATAAAGTTTTAAACCTAAGAACTCAGGTAGCGGTTTTTAAACGCGCCAGCGGCGGTTGCTGGCCCGCAGGTTCAGTAGAATGCAGAATTATATTCAAAATACTAGATAATATCTTAACATTTTAAATTATATTTATGTTAACATTTTAAATTAAGTTTTAAGCCTAAAAACTCACGGAGCGGTTTTTAAACGCCACCGCGGCGTTTGCTGACCCGCAGGTTTCGTAGAATGTAGAATTATATGCAAAATACTAGATAATATCTTAACATTTTAAATTATATTTAAGCCTAAGAACTCACGGAGCGGTTTTGAAACGCGTCCGACAACAAGTTTGCGAGCGTTGCATTTCTTTCACTGCCGTTGGCGCGCGTAAAAACCGCTCCGTGAGTTCTTAGGCTAAGGATTCTTTGATTTAGCTTCGCCCGCCCGCAATTGGTAATCTAGTAAGTTTTTTTTACCTAGGTCATTCTAGTATTGCAGATGGTCACAAATAGCTGGTAAAGCGCTGTTAGTCCACCACTACCTACTTCAGTCAGTCATGACAGTGATGAGTGAGTGAGTTACTGAAGAAAATTATTTGGCAGGCTTTCACTTTTGTTTTGTAGCTGTAAACTTTATAGCGCTTATAGGTAACGGTTTTGTCTAATAATCAGGAGAATCGCCTGCTTCGCTACGTTTTAAAAACATGTAGGCTACACATGTAAGAAGGAATATTTCGTTATGGCATCATGCTTCGTCAAACGTTACATAAAAAAACTAAAAAAAAAACTATATATCGCTCGTTGCAAGCACCTCACAAGGTATACCGATAAAATCACGAAGGACACAGTATGAAATTCGGCAACAACATACAGTGTTTTTTTTGTGGAGCGTAACTTAAGGGCAAATTTCAGTAAAGCTCACATTTTAAAAGCTCAAGGTCATGTTTTTTTCAGGCTATCATTATGCTACGATTTCGAGACGCCAGCCAAGAGTGTGGAGAAGCTGAACGTCTCGTGGACTGATCTCCAGTACGTGGGCAGCCACCTCAGCGATCCCACTATTGGGATCCGACCCATTACACAGAATGAGTTGAAAAATATCACTTACGAGGTAGCTACAACTATCTTATTCAAAGACTAGCTGACCTGGCAGACGTAGTTCTGCTCCTTTTTTTTAATGTGATTTTCATCATCATCAACATCATTTCAAAATTTCACGAAAATTGGTCGAGCCGTTTCGGAGGAGTTCAGACACACGATAATTTTATATGTCAGAGATAAAAAGATCTTCACGGCCGTATTTCTAAAATGGTAGGCAGAGGTGGCAACCAGGATACCCACAACTAGCTGAAGATACTAAGACTCACCTCCCACAATGTGATAGGTTTTGTTTATGATAATGGAAGGCAAACAAGCAGACGGATTTCCTGATGGTAAGAAATTCACGCTGCCTAGAGACACTAAAGGTGGTAAAGGTGAGTTGCCAACCCGAGGCCGGGATGTAAGGCCTCGAGTAAAAGTAAGTTTACCGGCTACCTTATCCTCAACCTATCGCAAACCTGGTACTTATCTAAGCTCAGCCTTACAAAATTAGAAAAACAATATTTATTTTTGCCTCCGACCCGGGGATCGAAACCAGGACCTTGTAAAGTAAACCATCATCAATTCCAGTGGACCTTATTTTGTATTTTTTTATGTTATAGGAAGGCAAGCAAGCAGACGGATTTCCTGATGGTAAGAAATTCACGCCGCCTAGAGACACTAAAGGTGGTAGTGGTAAGTTGCCAACCCGAGGTCGGGATGTAAGGCCTCGAGTAAAATGTAAGTTTACCGGCTACCTTACCCTTCAAACCGAAACACGTCATGACGTTATGGCGGCAGGAATAGGTAAGGCGGTGGTACCAATCCGGGCGAGTCGCTGCGAAACTCTACCACTTAGTAAAAGTATGTATGTTAAGTAATTACACGGTTATTAATAAATAGATTTTGATTGTTCTTACTTTGAATTGTAGGTCATAATTCCGAGCTGGTTCCATATAAATTCTATCAATATCAAACGAGTTCTGTTTATTTATTCATACTTCTAAGATATAACAAGGAACTTTGTTGGTGATGATTCCACACGCTGGTGATAATTAAGTAATTTGGATATTCTAAGGCGCTTTGCCTTTCAGTCACCATAACATTAGTGATCTAAATAGTCTTATGCCATCCTGGAGGGAGTAGGAGGGTTAATTATCCTAATCCTACTAATATTATAAATGCGAAAGTTTGTAAGGATGTATGTATGTTTCTTACTCTTTCACGCTCGAATGGCTGAACGGTTTTGCCTGAAATTTGGAACACAGATAGATCTGGATTAACATACAGGCTACTTTTAATTCCGATCGCACAACGGTTTCTGCGAAATCGCGGGCGAAGCCGCAGGCAACAGCTAGTAATGTTATAAAAGCGAAAGTTTGTATGTTTGTTTGTTACTCTTTGACGGAAAAACTGCTGAACTGATTTTCATGAAATTTGGTACAAACATGAAGGGTAATTGGATTAGCACATTGGATAGTTTTTACCCCCAAAAAACGCGGGCAACAGCTAGTAACAGAGAAAATTTGTGTAATGATATTTTTCCAGATCCTCCTTAAAATCGCGAAAAAAGGTATTGACGCTGACAATATCGTAAGAAATGCGACGCTTATACATAGCTTAGACTTTGTGCAGCTTTTAAAGTGAGTATATTTTTATATTAAAGTGTATAAATTATAAAAGCCGGAGAACTTCCTACCACCTGACGATACAGAGCAGTAGTTATTAGTTTTCCTGTTATTTTCGCACTTTTCTTAGTTTCTCTCTATGAGAACTTTGTGTCTAAAATAAAAAAAATTAAGTAAAATATTTAAAACAACTAGCCGACCCTGCGAACTTTGTATCACTTGACAGTAATAGCTACTAACAGTTTCTATTTATTAAAGCATTGTTTTTCCCATTTTCTACTACAAATTTGCCAATGTTAAGCTATTGCATAAATTTTATAGCGGGCCTTGAGCGTGGAGACCGAATTCAGAAATTTCGTAACGAAAATAACCTAACACCAGACACCCAACCGATACAGCCGTTATACTTTTTAGTTTTGCCTTCTATCGATGAATAGCAGAACTTTTAATGACTTTTTGATCACTCTTGTCTCTTTAGTTCAGCAACTCGACTCTAGGTAGCATTGGTTGCATTGGTGTTACTGCACATGCGTAATCCCCTCTTTATGATTATTATTTATGCAATAGATTTTCCACGGCAGTCTCTGAGTGCCAGACGTCTTTTTTTATAAAAACCTTTTCCTGATAATATAAAAACAAAATAATAAAAAAAAATGCAAAATTGGTCTGTGTGTTCAGGCGTGAAGAAAGGGCGTGAAAATCTATGTAAAATGAAGATTCATTACATAGATTTACCTAAGCACAATAAAACTAAAAATGGACTCCAATTATTTTCTTACTATATCGCTATTTGAAAACCTATTTTTAAAAGATGGCTATGGTTTCAAGATAGCTAATGATTTCATCAAGTTAGATGAAAATTTATTTATTATTAAGTTAACCTCTAAAAGCAATAGTCCAACCAGTACAAATTTAATATTAGACTACCTTAAAATTATGACTTAAATAATAAATAATATATAAAAAAAATAACAAATAAACATAAAATGTAATTGATAATCTTCTCATTTTGGAGTCTTTTTAAAATAGCCGAAAAAGTCGAGCTGTTCTCGAGTTTTATTCTTAGCCTATTGCTTTCGAACGTTCTAACGCTTTCCCTATTCCTGCCGTCAGACTTACACACCAGAAGCTAACCAACATCAATCTCTTATCATCATGAGAGTTGTGTGCCTGTTCGCTGCCTTTTTCTATAAATAATTTTAGCATTGTAAAACTTTTAAAAAACCGCCTTAGATTTTAATAAGTGGGTCCTCTACTTACTACTACTACTACAAAAAAATTGTATTTTCCTCGATTTCGCAGTGATTTCATTATCAGATCCAAACTTGTTGGAAACCACTTTTGAAGTCATTCAAACACAAAAATAATTTTAAATATATTTATTAATGGTCTAAGATTCGAACCTAAGTTGAGCTTTACTGAGCTGTTAATGTATAGAAACAAATTTTATAAAATACTTTAGTATATTCGAAAATATTAAAAAATGTTACCTAAGAATCCTGGAATTAACATAACAATAACAAAAATTTATCCAGATTTATATGATGTGCAGAAATTGGGTTGCCTGTTATTTACCTGATTTGTCAGGTATAATTAGGTATGTCAATGTTAGATACTTTCTCTTGATTAGATGATAGAAAAAGATATATCAACCTAATATGCGCTGTTTTATTGCAAACATTTTGATATAAAGGTGCCTGCGAAAAAAAATTGTTAGTAAAAAAAATATTCTGTCCAAGACTAAAGTTACTAAAGTTACTTATTTTGATACGTTTGCTAATTAGTGTATATTTATTAACAAATGAGTTTCATTCTGTTTCCAGCTAGGTGAAGGTTGACCTAAGTTCGGATCTTAGACTATAAATATATATTTATTAATAGTGTGGATATGTTTCAGCATATTATCAAGGCTATCTCAAGACACACTGAAGAAGCTGTTTAGTGATCTCGTTTTGGGGACGAGCTATGACCTGGAGACATCAAGGAACATATTTTTGGAGGTGATCCCACACGCTAAAAGCGACGCTTGTGCAAGATTTATTAAATATTTAGTAATTGAAGAAAAGGTGAGAATTTTTTTCGCACTTGGTCCATTATCACGAATAATACAAAAAATATTTCTTAATTTACGTTAAATAAAATATCTTATTGGACAATTGACAATGCATATAAAAATTGCCAAAATTTTCAATATTCTGAAAGTTGTAATAATGATACGTGGTACGCAGAGTCATAACCACGGCACCTACGACTAGCCGAAGATACTAAGTCGCACAATATGATAAGTGGAAAACATCACCTCCAATTCCGAGTATCATTTTTTTATTAAAATATTGGCAAAACCACATTTTTCTTTGTGTTGCTTGACGCGGGAATCGAACCCAGGACCTCTTGAAGTCAAGTCTAATACCTGTAACGTTAGACCACGGATCTCCTGATGGTAAGTGTTCAATATGACTTATAGACACCATAGATGCTATAGGTGTGTCTCTGTGCCGTGGCTGGGATAGCTGTTATGTTTTTTTCCGTCATCATCACAACGTAGTATAAAGCAACCTCGCTTTCTCTGTCCCTATGTCCATTTGTATGTTTAAATCTTTATAACTACGCAACGGATTTTGATGCATTTTTTTTAATAGCTAAAGTGATTAAAGAGGAAGGTTTGTACGTATATTTTTTACCCGTGCGAAGCCGGGGCAGGCCGCTAGTATGGCCGCTAGTATTGTTTTTAATTAAGAGGTGGGAGTTAGTATTAGTAAAGGGAGCTTCCCTTACTAATAATTAAATTGAATTAAAATCGAATGATACTTTTTTTATAATTTTAATCATATTGGTGGTTGTAAAACTTTCAAAACTTACGTTTCTAACTAGTCGATCCGTAAAAATTTGTTCGCTGGCTAGTCCCTACTTTCTGCTTATACGTAAAATGACCAGGGCCCTTACCATATGTTTGCGGCTTGTCAAGTTTACTATACTCGCTACCATCTCTGTAAATTTGTATGAACACTTCGAACAACGCCTCTATTGGTAACTAAGAGAAACACCAAAACCAATAATTTTTAGACCAAAAGTGTCATGACACTTTTGGTCTAAAAATGTGTTTCTCGAAGTGTGTTTCTCGAGTTAGGTACGTGTCGAAATCTATGAATAGATTTCGACACGTACCTAACTTACCGAACGTAATATATACCAATTCACGGTAAAGGCTCTAAACATTTAAATGTTTCTCTGCATTAAAGATTTCAAGTTATATGGTGACTTTTTAGTGTGAGTTTTAATTTTTAAACCACAAAAGTTACGACTTAAAAAAAATACGGGACTATCTGGAAAGCACATAATACAACTCAGAGACGAGTTAATTTTATTGAACTACTTGTTAAAGGATTATAGACAAATTTACCTTTTGACATTTTATACTCTCCTTCTTTATTGATGGGTACAAAAACAGATCCTTACTTAACTTTCGTTGAAACATAAAGTACCTTCCAACCAAATTTAATTCAAATTGGTTTAGTAGATTCGCCAAAAACCTCGATTAACATACAGATAGACAGACAGGAAGACAAACAAACAGATAAAAAAATTAAAAATGTTAAAAATGTGATCTGCTGCCTTTTTTTAGTCACCTGCATCTATTTTTTTTATTCTTCTAAAGTTTTATTATAAACTAGCCGACCCGGTGAACTTCGTATCGCTTAACATTAACAGCTAGATACTAAGAGTTTGTATGGAAAAAAAGGTATAAGACCGTGACATCAGACTAGATGGTAGAGTATCGCAGCGACTCGCCCAGAATGGTATCTACCACCGCCTTACCTATTCGTGCCACCATAACGTTAGCTCTTACCGTTGACGTGTTTCGGTTTGTAGAATAAGGTAGCCAGTAAACTTACTTTAAACTCTGTCTACTTGTTTGTCTTCCAATATCATAATATTTTTTTTTAAAAACCCAGTTTTTCTCCTAATAAGTATTCTCTTCTGACAACACTAAGACTATAAACATAGAATAGGCAAAATTGGTCTATCCGTTCACACTTGATGAAATAACTAAACGAAATGGAGATTCATTTTTAAATAATGATTATTTATCATATCACTTTACAGGAAAATGTCGAAGACGCAACACTTCTATCTCTGATCAGAAAGCTACCCTTTAACGTAGCGAATTACAGCCAAAGTCTTCTCGAGGAGTTGGAAACTCTAACCAAGTTGGGTCTGGACTTCCCACAGTCTATTCGCCATGCTGGGATTCTCTCTTTTGCGACCCTGGCCTCCAAAACGGCAGAAATAGCTAGAGTCAAGCCGGATTATTTAGATAATATTGTCGTGAAGTATTTTAGAATGTATAGTGGTAAGTTTTGATGATATATGTATATTCACGATAGTTTGGGTCTTCCGTGTAGAACAGACCATCTACCTTCCGGCCAGGCAGCTCGAAAGAACCGAGCAAATGTTACATGGAGCATTACCAACAAAGCAACTTTTTTTATACAAGATTAGGCAAACGAGCAAGTGGGTCACCTGGTGGAAAGTTATCACCGCCACCCACGGACATCCGCAACACCAGGAGTATAAGGGACTTTTAAGGAAGGAAGAGGGGACTTTTAAGGAATGAGTACGCTCTTTTTTGAAGAATTTGGGAATACCGCCGTCGGTATTTGATTCCACACAGGTGTTATGCGGGGTAATAAATGTCTTCGGAATCGCACAGTTGTAGATCGCCACTGGTGGTAGTTCTCTGTTGCAATATATCAGGGTAGGAATCCACCGCTTCACCTATACCTGCTGCTCCAATGGCAGTATCACGTTCCACTCTGGACGGTATGGTTGCTAGAAGACTAGACAATTGGTCTGACACTGCGGCATCAGGACCGTGACCCTTAACGTCTATGTACCAATAGCCACGGTTGTTCTTGCCATCAGGAGAGCCGTGTGATTGTTCCCTGTCTTGGCATATAAATAGGTGCTTATTTCAGTACTTTCAAAAAGATATTTGAGAACCTTAAGAAAAGAGCGTATAGGTTAAACGTAAGGGTTTGAAGCAAATTTATTAACTTCGAATGTTACGGATATTTATTACTGGCAGTGATAACTTATGATCTGAAGATCCATTAGTTTATTTACCACCTCAAAGAGTAGAGGGAGAAAGGGTAGACTTAAAAAAGAAAGAGAAGGAAGAAGTCAGATACTGTGAGAAGGAAGAAGTACGGCTCAAGCTAATCCCCGATAATCCACTAGTTCATTTGCCAACTGAGAGAGTAGACGAAAAAGAACGAGAGACTAAAAAAAGACAAGGAAGAAATGAGAGAGTGTGAAAAGGGAGAGGTGCGGCTCAAGCAAATCCTTCGCATTGTAACGCTCCCAATCATGACTTCTTTGATTCTAGAATAAATAACCAGCTTTTCCTGTGTCTTTTTTAATTAAAAGTTGTAAGACTAAATCAGCTCGTTTTTTTAGATTGCCCTCAATATACGGACCGGATGGTGTGGCTTCAAGGGTTATGTAGCCTTGGTTATCCCGCGGATTCTTATATACGAACAATATACAGTGATACCTTTAGGAATCGTCATGAGAGGCTATGGGCATCCCTTGCTTGTGCTCCAGACAACGGATACTCGACACGTAGTGAGGTATCGTTATATATTTAAAAATAAATAAACAAATAATTTTCCCTCTGATAGTACAATTCTCCTGTATAAACCACCTGACTTCTTGTTTGGTACCTTAAATAGAGGCTAGTACAGCTTAAATGGGTCTACCACTGGTGGTAGAGTGCTAGAAACTTAGCCGGGTAAGGATCCACCGTTTTACTTATTTCTTCCATCATACTGAGTGTCATGTTCCAGTCTGGAGGGAAAAGTAACCGATTTAATAAGTAAAAGAAACGCACCTATTTCATCTTTGATGTCTTTAGAGTACGATTGTCTCCTATAATCACATGTGCCGTATAATTGTTTGCTGTATTAACATAATAAAAAAAAGGAAACGGTAGACTTGATGGTGTAATACTGATCTCAAAAATGGTAATGGTAAAAACCTTAGCTTAAGCTCTTGCTTAGGTAAGTTTACCATCTACACAATTACCCCGTGTTGGTCCGGGCTCCTTTGCAGAATAGACCATCTGCCTTCCTGTGCTAGGCAGCTCGTAAAAGGCGAGCATATGCTTGCCGTCACTAACACCGTGACATCTGACTAGGTGGTATAGTTTCGCAGCGACTCACCCGGATTAGTACCACCTTACTTATTCCTGCCGCCATAACGTCATGACGTGATCAGGTTAAGAGGGTAAGGTAGCCGGTAAACTCACTTTTGCTCGAGGCGTAACATCCCGGCCTCTGGTTGGCAACGCACCATTACCACCTTTGGTTTCTCTAGGCGGCGGGAATTTCTTACCATGAGGAAATCCGTCTGCTTGTTTGCCTTCCAATGTCATAAAAAAATCCCAACTGGAACACTTTTATGACGAACACTGACATTAGAACAACTAGTTGTAGTATAATCCTACATGGTAAAATACATGATATTTCTTAAGCTAGAGATGGGTTGTAAGTTGTAACACACCTACGTGAAACCATTTTCAACCTCTAGTATCTCTCTATCTCTCTCTCTGATTGTCGTGTAACATTAAGGCCCCATACTCAGTCAGCCAGAAGAGCCAATCGCCGCACTCCTCCGTTCCATGATTACTATGAAATATTGCGCTCTAAAGTAAACGTCTTAAGCGACAAATAACTATTTTTGACACTGTAAAAGTAATTTGAAAAAAGTATAAAAACTGAAACACTTATCTTTTAGGTATAGTACTTATCTATGTTTATGTTAAGTCGGGTATCGATATTTTCATAATTGAAGTAGACAGTTGGGTTTTGCTTTCAAAAAAGGGTTAACTTTTTGATTGTTTTCCATCGAGCAAAGTAAAATGAATCGTGTTTTGGAAACACTAGTGTTATAAAGCATATTAATTGTGTATTTTTATCACCAAGATCCATGATCGCTTTTTATGAAAAAAAAACATGGACCCTTAATTAATTAATTACTCTTTCAATTGTTCATTACATCTCAAGCCTTATTGTTTCTTTACAGGTTATAGAAACTTTTCTACCTATCCTAACAGACGAAAGAGAACACATTCATTTAAGAATTACTGCCTTGCATTCAATACTGAGTTCAGAAATCAGAGTGAACGATTTCCTTTTCATTCATAATTACATTGCGGCTTCAAACAGCAATACTCTAAAGAGGTTTTGGTATTCAACAGTCAATAGTTTGGAAAGTAATAAATACTTCAGTGGATACAAAGCTGCGTGAGTATAGATTTTTGTTTAAGAAGGCTTAGCGTGGTTTGTTAACGACTCGATTACAGATTGGCAATAATGTCGACTTTAACTACTGGCTGATTGGTAGAAAATTCTGCATTAAGTCATCTCTTGGCTATAAACGTACAGTTAATCACTTTCGTCTAGTTTTTGTGCATAAAAATAAACAAATAAAAGTTCAAAAAAAATAATACAAGAAATAATTAGCTCCGAATAAATTGCGAAAACGTTGTTCGCAAAAACGCAGAAATGTTATTCAATTTCATCAATTTGGACTAGATATGTGAAGTATTGTGAACTAGTAAACATTATAAATAATCCGATTTGGATGATATCTGTTAGGAGTTTTAGATTGTACCTACAATATTTATTATAATACGATTATGTAAAATTTTGTATTATAGATTAGAAGCAGTTTGCTGTAAGCATTTTAAACAAGAGATTAACAATAACTTTACAGTTGGACACGACTTTAATGTCTAGACATATCGAATATTATTTATTTTCATGAAATCCTTATGCTCATTCGATTTCCAAACCCGTAAATACATTATAGGGTAGTTTTTGATTCGAAGTCTTTCTCTACTCGATTTCGATTCTTGTTCGTGCTATACCTCGAGTTAAATTGATACTAGATTGATTGTGTAATTACGTTAATGATGCGGAGCGGCGTATACATGTGTGCGTTTATTTATATGTGTGTGTGTGTGTGTTTTATTGTTTGCTCTTGGATCGACTCTGAAATTGATTCTGGTCCAATTTTATGAAGTGTTTCGTCAATATCTATAGTTGTTATAAGTTCTATCTGTATATTGGAG
>NJDD01000514.1:181617-209320 GCA_002245505.1 Calephelis nemesis
ATAACTTTAGCGCTTGCTATTGACGTGTCCCGCTTTGGAGGATGAGGTAGCTGGTAAACTTACTTTTGCTCGGGGCCTAACAACCCGGCCTCAGTTTGGCAACGCACCGTTACCACTTTTGGTGTCTCTAGGCGTCCTGAATATCTTACCATTTGACTCGCTATTTAAGGGTTCGCTATTTCATAAACGGGTTCGATCCACAAAAAAAAAACACACAAAAAAAATTAAAATGTATTCTCAGTTTTCTGATTAAAAAAATGCGTTGCCTGGGTTTAGGGTGGGACTTGGTGTCTTTGGCTAGTCGTGGGTGCCCAGGTTGACCTCTGCTTACCGCTTCGGGGATATGGGCGTGAAGATACTTTTTTAAAAAAATAGTTTTCAATAAGTTCATTTAGATAAAAGTGATTAAGAAGAAAATGTTTTATCGTATAAAAACCTGGGGTGTTTTTTAAGGTGTTTCTTAATAAGCTATCTACCCCAAAAATTCCACGAAGTTAATAAAAAATCCTAAAAACACTAAAGCATCTTCATAGGCAGAGGCACAACCAGGGCACCCACGACTAGACAAAAACCCTAATAGAGTAATAACACGTATACTATTTGCAAAGTAATACTATAACGTATACTATAATAATGTAAGTACTTTTTATCTGATAAGGATTCTAATTAAAATGTGTTTTTTACTTTTTAAATAATCGGCAAGGCTCTGCAATTATTTAACATAAAACAATGGAGCCCAAATACCGATTATAAAAAATCTAAAATTTACAAAATAATCATTATGCTACGGTATTTAGATATTTCGCCTCTGTAGTCTTGTGGTACGGCGTCAGACTTCTTCTCTTGAGGTCCCGGGTTCGGTCTCTGGGTCAGGCAACAATAAAAAATGAGTATTTTCAATTTTAAATTAAAAATAACGTTCCCCGGGGTTGGATATGTGCCCGGTTGGCGACAGGCTTAATGCCACCTATTACAGTGTGGGACTTAGTGTCTTCGGATAGTCGTGGATGCCTTGGCTGTGCCTCTGCCTACCGCTCCGGGGATATGGGCATGAAGATACTTTACTTTATAAATATTAGGAAGTTGTAAGAATAGATTTTAATGGATATTTCTTTTTTAAGATCCTACTATGTCCCATACGTGGCAAAACAAGTTCGGAACCCCGACAGCACTTACTGGGCCACCAACAACTACATAGTTTCCAGCGGTAACGACTTTGGGGCCTGGTTCCAACTCCTCAGCGTCGGGAGTGAACCAGCTCCTACTCTAGCAGCCTTCAGGGTGTCTACTTCAGGAAGTTTGCCGTTTAAAGCAGCTGTAAGTATATTCACATGAACTGGTGTCAAATCCAGATTGTTAAGCCAGACACAACGTATTCTTCTTTTCAAGTAGCTCCATCTATTTTTATCGGGTTGCTTAGAAAGACACTTGGTTCCAGCTTCTGAGGATGTATAGTGAAATATTGAAGCCATTGTTGTATCAATATCAGACTTTTGTTTTGTGAAAGGCCAGGAAAATATAGGTTTGACTCCTGTAGATAAGAAACAACCATAACTTATAGATACTGTAGGTGTTACACCGAGTTCTTATGGTAGGGTTTTTTTTAAATATTACTTTCGCAATACCTCTGGTCTTTTGGTAACAGATACGTGTTTAATAATTCATTTTTTTATAGTTATTTGTTTTTTTATATAATACTAAAATTTGCTTTATTTTTTATATTATATTATAATTTGTTGTTTGGGAAAAAACTTTTTACGGCGATTGTTTCCCCTAAAATTGTAAATTTTTTTACTTTTTTTATTTGTGGTAGGGTTAGGTCTGATGTGAAAGTTTAATCGCTATCCTAACCCTAGAACATTACAAAGTCAAATACTGCCTGGAGGCAGGAATCGGTAGGCCAGTCGATCTCTACACAGATAAATTGTTGCAAAGCATTCTACCATATTTCATTCTTTTTTTGTAAGTCAAACGTAAAGCACCTTTTTTTTTCTTTATCTTTCATTTTAATTATTGTTTGTGTTTAAGAACTTGCCTTAAATACGGATGAACCGATTTCGTTAATTCTTTTTTTGTTATATGTAGTTATTGTCATGAGAAGGTTCTTATAAAATGAAAAATCAGGAAAATTGCAGCAAGTGGTAGGTCGGCTTTTTTTATTAGCCGACCTAACGAACCTCGTTCCGACTTAGAAGATAATAACAGTTTGTATGTGAAATAATAAAATTAAAAAAGAATAAATTAAAGAAAATCTTTTCCTATTTTAGGCGTTGGCGGAAAAGACATATATATATATAAAGTTATAAGTTTGACGTGTCTATGTGGCATCATAGCTCCTAAACGAATAGACTGATTTCGATGCAGTCGTCGGGGGTTTGCTGAATTTTTAATTTCAGTCTTATGTTATAGGTGTATGTAATAGCAGAAGGTGTATCTTCTAACATATTCAAGAAAATGTACAAGCTGAGTACAAAAGACATAAACACTGAGAGACTAGCCAAGATACTGGGAGATATGAAGGTGGACCTGAAGAGCCCTGAAGAGGTACTGTTTTCTATATTAAAAGCATAATGGAAATCAAAAAATAGTTTTAGAAGAGCAGTAAAACTGCAAAAAAATCTTTTAATCTCACTTACACAGTATTTTTATAAGTTTATTATAAGTTTATTAAATATTTTTTTTATATTTCTTTTGATGTTACTTTAAGCACAGTAAAACTGCAAAAAGCCAGCTTTGACTTCAATAAGTACGAGTAAATTATCTACGTATACAAAAAATAATTGTTCTCATCTAATTCTCGAGGATTCCTTCCATCATCAGATCTAGACTTGGTGGCAAGAGGTCCAACTCGGAAGTACGCTCTTTTAAAAACAACAAAAAAATTAAAACCGATTTCAAAATGACGGAGAAATCGATTATCGTATATAAAATATAGGACTCGAACATATAACCTCCACCTTTTTTCGAAGGCGCTTAAAAAGTAAATGAATCCATTACAATCGCAGGGTTGTAGAGGTAAATAAATAAATTATTAAATACTATCAATAACCATCCGAATCGTGATAGATTTTTTTACTAGGTGGTAGAATTTCGCAGCGACTCGCCCGAATTTGTACCACTGCCTTACTTCTTCCTACTGCTATAACGTCAGTACTTACACTTGACGTGTTTAGATTCGGAGGATAAGGTAGCCGGTAAACTTTCTATTGCTCGAGGTTTAACATCCTGGTCTTAGTTTGAAAACGCGCCATTAAAACCTTTGGTGTCTCTAAGTGCCGTGAATTTCTTATCATCAGGAAATCTGTCTGCTTGTTTGCCTTCCAATATCATAAAAAACAAGACCACTCAGGAACCATGTCTTAACTTCCCAAAAATAAAAACATTATAATCGGTTTATTCAGAAATAATTGCTAAACAAATTTAATATAAATTTAATCGCCTTTAAAATAAAAAAGAAAATTTGGTTTTTCCAATTTTTTTAAAAAAAAAAGTTTGTGCCTCTGCCTACTTCTTCGGGGATATGGTCGTGAAGATATTTTTTTTAAAACTAATATACATAAAATAAAGCCGGTTTGTTAACCTCCTTTTTGGAGTCGCTAAAAATAGAGATATTCTGAGGTGATAGGAAACAGATACATTGACTTATTTGTGCATTGTCGCCGGTTGACTTGCACGATAGGCCTTCTACTCTTGTCTCAGGGCAGCGACGCATCTGTAACATCTGTGGTGTATGGTGACAAACCTTACCTTAAGCCACGGTAGTCTTATATCGTCAGGAGAGCTTTGTGCATAATTGCTGACCTCAAACCCACACAAAAATTTCTAGTAGTGCCAGAAGTAAATTATTACAATGAGGTTAAGATGTTTTTTTTATTAGTTTAAAATAATAATCTTCAGTTTCCTATCTTTAGAATTTATTTCAGAATTCTTGAATTTTATTAGAAAATAATGGAATCCTAGAATTTTCATTTCATTACAATAGAAGTAGTTAAGGATCCAGGAGTAGCCAGACAGCAGACTTTAATTTTATATAATTAAGCGCAGTAAAATCGCAAAAACAGACTCCAACTATTTCATTAGGACAGACTAGTAAGAGCGTCGCGATTTAATAATTATTTTTTTTCACAAGATAGCAACTGATTCCGAAATAGTTCTAAATAGATTTTATCAACATCTAGTAGTATTTGAGTTCTTTTGAAGTTTTTTTTGAGTTTGAGTTATCGCCTCTGTAGTCTAGCCGCCCGGCGTCGGACTTGACGGGACTAGGTCCCGGGTTCAATCCGCGGGTCGGGCAACAAAAAATATTAGAAAACGTGCATTTAATGTGTAATAAAAATAACGTTGCCCGGTATTGAATATGGTTGGCAAAAGGCTTGCCTTTTCATTGCATATATATGCACTATTAATTAATTAATACTTTTGAAGTTTTATGCATATTATTAAATGTAACTCAAAAACCACTTGTTGTAGCTAACTCTGGATTAAACTAATATGGGACTATCACAGAACCATCACCTATGTTTCTAAGAAGAAAAAGGAGGACCATCTAATTTAGTTGTCTACTGGGCGAGTAATCGCAAAACAAACATACAGTCATATTTAGAACCTTCACATTTTTTCGAGTCGGTTAAGAAGATAAAAATTTTACGGCGAACTTTATAATTAAAAAATCGTTTATTTCACATAAATCATACAAAAAGCACTTGTAACGTGACTGTACAATAAAAAATAAAAATCTACCACCGGTGGTATTTGTTTGACTTTGGAAGTTTCAATTGCATTATTGTTATTATACAAGTCTAGCTCCCCGTGTTGGTCGGGGCTCCTTTGCAGAATAGACCATCTGCCTTCCTGCCAGGCAGCTCTTAAAATGCGAGTATAGACTTACCGTCACTAACACCGTAATATGTGACTAGGTGGCATAGTTTTGCAGCGACTCACCCAGATTGGTACCACCGCCTAACCTATTTCTTCCACCATAACTTCATGACAAGTTCCGGTTTGAAGGGTACGGTAGCCAGTAAACTTACGTTTGCTCGAGGCGTAACATCCCGGCCTCAGGTTGGCTTCAGCTTTAAAATGTCAGTCTAAAATAATAAGGTCTGGCCCCAACATCAAATTATGGGATCTCAGTCCATAGTGGTAAGACGCCCGGGCTAAATCAACACAGCATTCTTGGGTAAAATAAATATAATACACCTGCAAGTTTCTTGTTATCCCGGAACGTATTTTCAGAGACTAAGTTAATATTAGAGATGAACTGTTTTAATTATAAAACTCTTGTTAAAAAAAACTGTTATCCTTCAAAGCAGTTCGCAAGAGCCGAGCATCTGTCTAATACTGTGATGGTGAATCGCGTTTATAGTCTAGCGGTGCAAGTGTTGGACTTGACTTCATGAGGTCCCGGGTTCGAATCCCGGGTCGGGCAACAAAAGAAAACGTGGTATTTCGAATTTTATAAAAAAAATGTTGCTCGGGATTGGATATGAGCCCGGTTGGCGATAAGTTTGCCACCTATTACATTGTGGGACATTGTGTCTTCGGCTGTGCAGAAGTAGGCAAAGCTACAACCAGGGCACCCACGGCTACCGAAGACGCCAAGTCCTACAATGTGATAGGTGGTAAATCTATCATAAACTGGCTATAAATCCAATTCCGGTTAACGTCGTTTTTTATTATAAAATTGAAAAGAAACCCATTTTTTTGTTGATCCACCCAGAGATCGAACTCTGAACCTCGTGGAGTTACGTCCAGAACCGGACGGCTACACCACAAAGGTGACGATTTACTGCGATCTTTCTATATTATAAAAACAAATGTAGAGTTCTGACCCATTACCAGAGCCATTAAAAAAAGTCCCACTGACTAACCAAAATGGTTGTAATTTTGTTTCGCACTCTAAACTAATTTTAAGTTATCTCTATCTCTTTTTAACGAAAGTAAAAGAAAGAGATGAAACACATTTAGTGTTGTCTCGTTAGTTCATATTTCGACAGACGTTTAATCTATTCCTCGAAAAACGTTTTTGAAAATGTTAAAAATTGGAAAACCCAAATTTCTTTTTTGTTACCCGACCCGTTAAACTTAGGCCACTAGACCACAGAGGTGATTAAAACGTTGCTCGAGCAAGCCAATCACATTGTGGGACTTGTATATTCGGGTAATCGTGGGTGCCCTGGTTGGGCCTCTGCCTACCCCTTCGGGATATGGGCGTGAAGATACTTACTTAGGTACTTACAAATAATAATGACACTAACTAAATAATTTTAAGTTATCTCTTTTCAACGAAAGATTCTATTTTGAAATATCTAAAATTTTCCATTTCTTTTGTTTTTGTTTCATTAGAAAAGGATAGCATGCATCTTAAATAAGTTTAGTTTGTGCAAAGCAGAATCTCCCCCAATATATAATTATTTACTAACGTATAAGTACGTCGGTACAGTCTCCAATTTTGACGTGACAAAGTCTAATTCGATGGAGCCGGCTGCACGCACCAAAAAACACATACTTAAAGACATGACTCATGCGGCGTTATCTCGCTCTGAGGCGTTCCATTTAAGGCTTGAAGTGCAAGCGAGAGCGCGGAACGAGCGACAAAGAGGCACAATCGGCCTCCGTTCTTATAACGTTGTCACGTTCGACTATCGTCAGTAAACTGGCATTACAAACAACCGGTTTTTTATAATTTATTTTTGGAGTTTTGGCGCCATCGAGAGAAAAGATGGTCCAAGTTTTTCCATAATTATTGAATTTCGTGTTGATATTGAGTGAAATTAGTGTCATTTTGTACGATTTTGTTCAGTGAAAGTGCACAAATGAAATAATCATGAAGAAATTAACGTATCATGTATTTCCTCGTTGCCGCCAAATTACCTTACATGAGCTTGTGTAATGAGGCCGCCGCTTTACCCAAGAGCCTGACATGACTTACTGACGACTTATGACTAATGACTAATTATAATTGATCAAAATTGATATAAAATTTGATGCAAATTTCTACTTGACAAATGGCAAAATACTAAAGTGAAGGCCAAAACTTAAAGAAAGAAAGAACTGACATTACAAACAACCGCTGGTTTGACATTAGTTTTGTTTCGTCAGGTCCACATAGATGTCGTCATCAAAATCCACGACAAAACTGTCTTCGCGACGCACATCAACCAAACTATATTCGAAAGTTGGAATAGTAATCATAGTAAGTATCACATCATTAGAGTAAGATTTAGATTTGAGGTTAGGATTGGTAATAAAATTGAAGTTGGAATCGGAGTTGGAATAGGATTGAGAGTTGAAGTTTGAATTGGAATTGGAGTTAAAGTTGGATTTAGAGCAAGCAATTGCTACAAAACTAAACGCTTTAAGAAGTTATTATATTATGTCGCCGCTACCCTAAACGAAATTGCCAGTTTCCGGCTCTGTTGGGCAGAAAAATGGGATACATACACTTTGGGCTGTAAAAAATAAAACTCAGTTGAAATAAATGTGAAGACTTTATTTTCTTGCCCTTGGGATGTAATATACTATTAATTTCAATATTTTTACCGTACTTTGGATACAATTCACATTATAAAATTAATAGAAAACAACTAGTCTTGAGAGTATGCTTCAATAAATACTGAGATATTTTTGGAGTCATATTACCACTTTCATATTATTTATTATATAGACATTCTTGTTTTGGTTCAGTTTCTTTTCTTTCTTTCAAAAACCTCTTTATAATAATGAAAAAAGTTTTTGGTGTCAGAGGTAAAAACGTAAAAAAAGGGAAGGTTGTGTCTAGGAGAAAATATCTACCATTATTTAAACAAAATCTATTTGACAATGTCGTTGAATTTCAAATGTGTCTATCTTCATACATTTTCAATTTTAAAGTTTTGTGTGCACGACTTAGGGTTGATTTCACCGATCACATTGAACACCTTTGTAAGTTCAGGATAACCAAGTTTATTGTAAATGAGTTTATATACCTGGTTGTGATCCCGTTCATAAGCTTTTGCAAGTACTCTTTTAAAATCGTCATTTTTGTTATCCCCATCCCTTGATAATCTAACTACCACTTAAAGAGTTAAATAATAAAATATTTACAATCACCAAAAGTTGTTTAATAATGTTGACATGACATTTTTGACGAATGACTAAAAGCTTACGTTAATCGCGTTCAAACTTTACAGTGAAATCGAGCCTTAAAACCTAAATTTTACATAAGTTTGTTGTGGAAATAGTTATACTAAACAATTTGAATATGACCATATCCTTACTTAAACAGATAATTAACTGAATCTTATTTTTTTATGGTAAAACACAATACCAGTATAACAATATTTTACATTTTTACCCTAATGCACAAGTGTTGTCAAAAATATAACAATTATAGATTAAGCTATAATTGTTTCATTAAAATACACAAAAAGTATAATAAAGTTGGTGATTTCGAAAACCCCAAGTTTCATATATGATTTACGAAATATATCGGATTTTAGAAATCATTAATTTATTTATACGAAAGCTGTAGAACTAAAAACTAACATAATTACCTTCTAAAATAACTCTAAATGTTTATTTATTTTATTACACGTTTTGTGTTTTGATAGTCATTTATAAAAAAATAACTGTGAATTTTTCTCTTCAGTTAAAAAATCAGTAATGGAGTTTCTACGCTTTGGAAGCCATATCAACCAGCAGATGGCATATTACCCAGTACAAATGGATATCCATATTCCCAGCGACTTGGGTAAGTACACATTTGTAGGTAGAATCACATTATAATATTCATACATGAAGCAAAAACTTTGGACCCCTTTTTAAGAAAATTGCGTAGACGGAGGAGTATGAAATTTGGCACACTTACAGTTTATGTGTACGAGAAGTGTAGAATAATAATATTTTTCAATAATATTGATAATAAAGTGCATTAAATCAATAAATAAAACATTACACATACTACCATGCATTTGACACACACAAAGAAAAATATTGATAACGATAAAAGATCACAGATAGCGCGCAAACTGTACTCATAATGTTTGCAAACAAAGTAGTTGGTCTTGTTAAATGAAGATGGCGTTCTTTTAAAAATTTTAACTAACAAAAGAACCTTAACAATCTTTAAACATTGTAATTTAATAATTTATCACTACATAGTATAAAACAAAGTCGCTTCCTCTGTCTCTATATTCCTGAGTAAGCCTAAATCTTTAAAACTACGCAACGGATTTTGATGCGGTTTTTTTAATAGATAAAGGTACTTAAGAGGAAGGTATGGTATGGTAATATATATTTTATACCCGTACGAAGCCAGGGTAGGCCGCTGGTATTGAATAATTTATAGTTATAATTTATTAGATTTTCAACCACAAGCCGTTTCTTCTCCTGTCTGGCTAGGTTTGGAAACGGTGGTAGTTTACGGTAGACAGGGATAAATTAATTTACATTCTAAAAATTGTTGTATTAATAAATAATCTTATAATAAATACAAAATACAGTGTGTTGTAGATTGTAATTAAATAATTAAAATTAGTAATTTGATTAAAACCTATTAAATATTTGCACACCACAAGTTGGTAGAATATGTTGAAACGCTTAAATAATTTTGTAACATCTTTGTAACACTCATATTCCGCAAATAAATATTTTTTCTTTTCTTTTCTTTTCTTACTATTACAAATAAATTAAAGAAACTTTCTCATTGATCTATTGAAATATGAGTAATGTAATGTTTAAAGACATTAGTAAAATGTTTTTTAAAATGAAATCAGTCTTATTAGTTATCTTTAAACACTTTAAACAAAAATACTGAATAAACGATATTTAAATTTTTAAACTTTTTCCAGCCCTGAGGACGTTTATGAATATTCAAAAGATGTTTGTTTACATATTATAGCAGAAGTTACTAGTTTATTTTGCTATAATTTAAAAATTAGAGATAATAAGTATAGTACCAGTAGGTGGTAGAGTCCTGCAACGACTCGCCCTGACATACAGGAACCACCGCCTTACCTATTCCTTTCGCGAAATGACAATGCTCGTTATTGTCATGTTCCGGTTGGAGGGTAGGGTAGCCGGTTTACTTACTTAAGCAGGAGGCTGACCATCCTAGCCTCAGGTTGACAACGCACCATTAGGTACCACATTTGGTGTCTATAGGCAACGGCATTTCTTACCATCAGGAAATCCGTCTGCTTGTTGTCTCCCTATAACATAAAAAAAATGATAGTGATAATATGTAGATGAGTAGTTTTAATAAGTGGTAGAGTTTAGCAGCGACTCGCCCGGATTGGTACCACCGCCTTACCTATTCCTGCCGTCATAACGTCATGACGTGTTCCGGTTCGGAGGGTAAGGTAACCGGTATACTTACTTTTGCTCGAGGCCAAACATCCCGGCCTCAGGTTGGCAACGCACCATTACCACATTTGGTGTCTCTAGGCGGCCTGATTTTCTTACCACCAGGAAATCCGTGTGCTTGTTTGCCTTCTAATATCATAAAAAATAAAAAAAAAAACATTATAAAACATATCTACATAATACGGTATTTTTGAAGCTATGCATTTCATTCAGACATTTCACATTAAATTCACCCGGGGACCTGTCATCAAGTCCTCGTCATCAGAAAATATGAAGAGATCTAGTTGAGGTGAATTGAATAAGTTTAAACTCTATGGGTTTACATATCCTACCTCCAGCTCAATTATCAGTCAGTCATTTATTCATTTCATTTTGTTTGACTAGTAATGTTAACTAAACTATAAATGAATTTTAAAAAAACAAAATACTTCTCGCAAGGTATTTCAAATAAAATACAAATAAAAGGCATTCAAATGCAAAATACAAAATAGGTATTTTGCATTTTGTATTTGCATTTAAAATAGAAGTATTTTAAATACCTAAGTCAAAACTCTGATATTATATTATATTAATTCCGAAGTGAGAAATCCAGTAGTAGTGTAAAAATTTTAAACCTACCACCAATCGGGCGCTTATCCCATACTTACTAATTTATTATAAAATTGAAAACTAACATTTGGGATGCCTTACCTGCGAATCGATCCTGGGATCTTATGCAGAAATTGCCAATACAGGACCACTAGACCACAAAGATGATACCAATATCTACTACTTTAAGTTGCTATGTATTAAAGTTATCTTTATCTCAGCCCCAAGACCTTAGCTAATTATTTTTTAATAACCCCCGACGGAAAAGAGGGTATTATAAGATAAACTTTTTCGTGTATATGTATGTGTCTATCTGTGGTATCATAACTTGTTTAAAAGTCAACCAATGAACCAATTTCGATGTGGGTTTTTGTCTTCAAACTGACGCGATCAAAATGATTCTTAGATTATACTAATACGTAGATATAGTCGGGGAATTGTTGAAAGTTTTTAACTTTGGTTTTATCTATTTTTAAGCACTAAACACTGCAAGTAGACTATCTACTTTACAATACAGTCTTAAGCTATTTTTAACCTTTTAATTGTCTCACATGACACTGAAAAGTTTTAGTTATTTTGACTGTCATCTTAAGGATGGTCTATTTATAGAAATGTATAATACGGAAGACGTGGCAGCATGGCCTAAAGGTCTTTGCCGGCCCCAGAAAGGGGCAAATTAACTTAATGTCATTTTTATTATTTTTAACTTAAAAAATATGGAGTTTTGGCGCCATCGTGAATGAAGATGGTCGTATTTTTTCATAATTATTGAATTTCTTGTTTATATTGAGTGAAATAAGTTAATTTAGGTGGGAATTAGTTTAGTTTTGTCCATTGAACGTGCACAAATGAAATAATCATGAAGAAATTAGTGTATCGTGAATTTTTTCTCGGTGCCGCCAAATCTCCTAAAGTGTGCTTGTGTAAAGTTACCACCGCTTTACTCAAGAGCCTGACGTGACTCTGTAAATAGTGACTAATGACTGTGTAAGAATAATTAACGGAAGACATGTGACTAATGACGAAATAATTAATACGGAAGACGTGGCAGCATGGCCTAAAGGTCTTAGCTGGCCTCAGAAAGGGGCAAAATAACTTAAAATTTTTTTTTATTATTTTTAACTTAAAAACATAGAAAAAAACTTGTAAAAAAAGGGACAAAATAATGTAAAGGATATTTTTAATTTAGAACAACTCCGTATCAAAGACATTTGGATTAACCTAACTGGATTTTAAAGTGTCTAATAGATTGGTGTTGCTATCAATTTTTTTTATGATATTGGAAGGCAAACAAGCGGACGGATTTCCTGATGGTATGAAATTCGCGCCGCCTAGAGACACCAAAGGTGGTAATGGTGCGTTGCCAACCAGAGACCAGGATGTTAGGCCTCGAGCAAAAGCAAGTCATGACGTTATGGCGGCAGGAATAGGTAAGACGGTGGTACCAATTCGGGCGAGTCGCTGCGAAACTCTACCACCTAGTCAAATGTCATGTTGTTAGTGACAGTAAGTCTTTGCTCGCCTTTTACGAGCTGCCTGGCAGGAAGGTCTATTCTGCTAAGGAGCCCGGACCAACATGGGGAAACGGTATCCATTTCACAGCAACAGTGTTAGTAGATGAACAGTAAAAAATAATTTGCACACACCTAAAATACCTGCCAAGTGTCAACACATCACATGTCAAGCTGACAGTTACAATTTTAACATAATGGAAACGAAAGCAAGAACGAATAAAAGGTCCTTGATTTGATTTGTTTTGGCATTATAAGTTTTTATGTCAGTCTGAAAACGTACTTAAATTTCATAGGAAAAAAATATTCCAAAATATTTTATTAATGTCCAAATCTGAATAATGCTGTGCGTGGATTTTAAAAGCTTGTGACAGTGAATTCTGTTGACATCTCGCCGCAAATATTTAATTACTAGTTGTTACCCGCGGCTTTGCTCGCTTGGCAGTTAATATATAGCCCTCTAACAAGGCCATACATTCAAACTTTTAAGCCCTATTTCACCCTTTTAGGGTAGAACTATCAGAAACTATTCATTTTTAATGAGTGCTTGGGGCTACCAAGTAAAGTTTCTTGTTTCTAACTTAAAAAATGACGGTTTTCCGTATAATTTTTCAACCCCAATTTCACTCCTTTTAGGGGTGGAATTTTGAAACTCCGGCTATAGTGGGCGTCTACTCAATAAAACGATCCTACTCACCAAATTTCATGGCTGAAACTTTAACAGTTTCGTTGGGCGATGATGAATCAGTCAGTCAGTATTTATAGATTTATAGATAAAGAGCCATCAATTATTTGCAAGTTATTAATTAATGTTGTACCTTTTTTATCGATTATTTGCAACTCCATCCTGTATCATGCCCTGTTATATTGAAAATAGTCGTTTTTACGGTAGTTTTTTCATACGAATAGTATAAAATCTAGCTACGGTTGTTCGTTGTCTATTGATATCTCAAAGCAGTTTGAGATATTTTATTGAATTAGTTACTTTCGGGAAATCCATTATAACAGATGTGAAATAAGCCTTTATGTGGCTAATTCTGTGTAAGTGACTTAACTGTTGTGGCGAGAAGTCCTCCAAATGACACAGAATGTGACAAGCTTACCTAAAGTTTCCACCGCGACCGCGACATGACAACCTTACATAAAGTTCTCACCTCCCAAACCTCGTGATCTAGTCGCGGTGGTGGCATGTGGGAACTTTAGGCCTTTCAATATCATAAAAAAATCTCTCCTTGCTACATCTGCGTTATACCATCCCTACTAAAAGTACAACCAAGATATACAATTTCATCTTGTGCGAGCACTACATCATCGTTATCAGCTACATAGTTTTTATTTAAAAGACGAAAAGTCTTATATACCTTCTGTTATAATAAATAAATAATAATAAATAAATATCCCTGGACAAGTCACACAAATGTAATCTAATCCCAGAGTAAGCAAATTATATGCTTCTGTTGTGGGTGTTAGGCAACGATTATAATACATAGATACTTAAATAGATACCAGCATAAATTTAATAAACACCTAGACCCGTAAATGAAGACATCTAAATGTTCATCACACAAATGCCTGACCCCGTCGGGAATCGAACCACTCGACCAATAAGGCGGTCGTTATAAGTTATTAGACAGGAATGTAGATCTCGATTTTGCCAAAGACAATATGTGATTTTTGTATTTTTAAAAATCGAATGCTCACATCTTTACTTGGTTTTTGGAGTTAACGACTTTTCGCTTTTAGGCCACGATATACTTATAATTTATCGATAACTAAATCAGCTTGTCCCATCCCTAAACCCTTAATTTAAAACCGGTGGAAGATACGGTCTCGTTGTGTCCATTTATCGTTAAAATAATCTGAATAATGCTAATCTTTGTCAAAACCCGCTGGCGTCGAAAGCCTAAACCCAATTTTACGCTGTTATTATCTTGCTGATAAATTTGGATATTTTATACAGTACGTGTTGTTAGCCATGACTTTTTTTGCATTTAATCTACCTTTGGCTTAGGAACTGATTTTATATGTGGTCAAGATGAAAAAAAACGGGGTGCACTCCGGGAGTGCCGGCAGAAGTGAAAAGTGAAAACTTTAATATTAACGTTGTGCATTTTTGATATTTTGGAATGGTTAGGGAACAATTTTGCACGAATTGCTTTAATAGTCAGTATGAAAGTACCTACTATCATTTATGTGGTAGAATCCAATATTCATTTATTGCGCTATCGTACACAAACATGACAACACGAACATTCGCACAATCGCCCTGCGCCGTCTTACGAATTTTCGATCAGGTCACGTGTCCTGACGCGAGTTTAGAAGTTTTTATCCATTCCAAAAAAAGTGCGCAACGCCGGAAACGCAAAAAATGTTGTATACATATTTTAAAATGAGGGAAAAAATCCCGCTGAGATTCTTGTCAGATTTTCTTGATGGCCACGTCCCGATCCGGTTGTAGATTTTTGAATTATTTAGACGCGTCATATATGCCTCTTGTAATCAGCGTTACACAAGAGACTAAACTGTCATATTTTCATAGCTTATTTCCTCGCGTTTACCTCGAAGTTAGTTTAACATGTGAGTTATTTTGCTCGTGTTGGTGTCTTTTTTAAGCAACTTCCAAAAGAGGAGATTGTTTAAACGAACGAATGAACCGATCTTACTAGGTGGTTGAGTTTCGCAGCGACTCGTCTGGATTGGTACCACCGCCTTACCTATTCCTGCCGCCATAACGTCATATCGTGTTCCGGTTTGGTTTGTAGCCGGTAAACTGACTTTTGTTCAAGGCCTAACATCCTGGCCTCAGGTTGACTACGCACTATTACCACCTTTGGTGTCTCTAGGCGGCGTGAATTTCTTACTATCAGGAAATTCGTCTGCTTGTTTGCCTTCCAATATCATAAAAAAAGAAATGAAATGAAAAATATTTGTGTTTTAAGTTGTTAAATACAAAATGAATTAATCATTTTATCATGTTCTACCACATTGCTGCCTGATTGGCAAAAAGACGAATTCACTTTCGTTTTTCAATGGGTCTGGAAAGTCCAGGAAAAATTGGGAAATTCCTCGAATAATAATAGCTTCATTACAGGAACACCCATTCGCTTCCAGTCTTCAGTGGTAACCTTCACATCAGTGAGAGGCAACCTGACAGCACCTCCCGACCCTACTCAAGATTTGGACTGGGAAAACGATTTGCATATCAGGTAAAATATTTTTTATTTGATTTTTTTCAAAAAAAAAACGTAAGTAATTGTAGGCTGCATGGAGAAATTACCAGTGTCTTTAAATTATTGAAGCAACAAAAATACCTGTCAAAATATATTTTTTTTTACATTTAAATTTATCTTAAACATTCTTATTTATTATATGTTTATAGAGATCGACAGCAAGAGAATACAAATATAAATACTGTACAAAAGACGAGCTTATCACTAACAAGAGATATCTTACAGCTAAGCTTGTGACGTTGAAGTTTATCATCAATACTAATTCGCATTGGTTCAGGTCCTCTTTGTAGATTAGACCATCTGCATATCTGCCTGGCACTTCTTGAGAGGCAAACATAGGTTGAGTTGTTTAATTTCAACAAGAACATTGCTGGTAGAGTGCTATGTAGGAGCTTGCCCGGGTAGAGATACACAGCCTTACCTATTCCTACCACCATAATGACTCAGTCAAGTTCCGGCCCGGAGGGACTTGCACACCTAACACCTAGCTATAGGACAGCGACGCACTTGTAACATCTATGGTGTCTATAGGCCACGGTTGTCTTTACCATTGAGAGACATAATAAAAATTTTAAAAAGTGATATTTTGAGATGTTTGGATGTGTTTATTCGATAGTGCTTAAACACGTTAATTATTAATTCAAATCCTTATTTTTCAAAAATGTCAAAGGATCTCCTGATAAGAAACACACGTTAGAAGTCAAAAATGGTAATTGTGCGTCAACAACTTGAGAATAAAACATTAAACCTCTTGCGTAACCTACTTGTAACTAGCATGACACAGTTATAACAGTATGGAAATTGCCTACTACGAAAACGGTATACTCACCCAATTAAGCGCATCGACGAGACCCATAAGCGGTTTTAATGCTGTAATACGTTGCTATTTATGTTTCCGCGATTTTTTTAATATGTGAAGAGCGTCTTAGTCTTTAGCTGAAACCAACCAGCGCTATGAAATTATCAATTTACATTACATGTTTGTAAACTACGTAGCTATTGAAATTCGATTAATATTATTAAGTGAAGTAAAACTGCAAAACCGACTCAGACTATTTTGTTTGGTAATTATTGATGTATAAGATGTTCCCACATAATTATATTCATTTTATTCTTTATTGAGGTACCAAGGAACAAGTGTGACGTCAGTGTCGACAGTGGCGCCGCTGGCTCAGTCCGAGCATATCGTCAGGCTACAACGCTCCATAGTGGCCCATCTACCTATAAAGTTCAATGTAACCATGCAACCGTCAGCTAAATCTATAGCGTAAGTATTTACTTAAATCTGATTTTACAACACTTACGTTAAAAATTAACGGAGCGATTTTAAACCGCGCCCGCGACGGTTGCGGGCCTGCATGTTTTGTAGAATGTAGATTTATATGCAAAAAGTAAGAGCACATTTCACGACGCGTTTTACACTCGCAGCGCCTGCGGTTGTTTGCGGTTTCCGCGGCAGCAGTCGCCCAAACGTGCATTGTACGAGTTTGCGAGCGATGATATCAACCGAGACGGCTGTGTGACGGATCGGTCTCGTGAGTTTTGAAATAAAACCGCAGTTACGCGACCGCTCGCGCGCAGGTAAAAACCACTCCGTGAGTTCTTAGGAGAGCTATTGGGAGAGTTCTTAGAGTTCTTAAACTAACACATTTACAGTTTATGAACCAAAACATTAATCATTGTTTAAAAAGAAATAAAACGAAATAATAAAATTGTTTGACAGATCGTACAACTTTAACAGTTTTTTTAAAAGGGCATAGAGTTTTACTTTTTCAAATATAAGTGGTTCGGGTCTTTTGTGTTCAATGCACGTCTGCCGTTGTAGTGATCAAATGTAACTTTAAAAGTAAACTGATCTTAAACTAAAATATTAACAATTTATGAACCAAACCATTTATAATTATTTGAAAAACAATTACAACGAAATAATAAAATTAAGTATTTGAAAGATAGCGCAACTTTAACATTTTTAAAAGTTTCACTTCTTCGAATAGAAGAGGTAAGAGAATTGTTCAGTCTGATTGCATGATCCTTGAAGAAGTGTGAGATCAATGGAAAGGAACACGCAAACCGTGGACGATTAGGAGATTTTTTATGATATTGGAAGGCAAACAAGCAGACGGATTTCCTGGTAGTAAGAAATTCACGCCGCCTAGAAACACCAAAGGCGGTAATGGTGCGTTGCCAACCTGAGGCCGGGACATTAGGCCTCGAGCAAAAGTAAGTTTACCGGCTACCTTACCCTCCAAACCGGAACACGTCAGGACTCTTTTTTATACGTCCATGGTCATGACGTTATGACGCCAGGAATAGGTAAGGCAGTGGTACCAATCCGGGTAAGTCGCTGCGAAACTCTACCATCTAGTCAGATGTCACGGTATTAGTGACAAGCCTATGCTCGCCTTTTACGAGCTGCCTGGCAGGAAAGCAGGTGGTCTATTCTGCAAAGGAGCTCAGACCAACACGGGGAAAATAATCCCGAAAATAAAGAAAACGAAATATTATTATTGTTTATTTATTTAAAAATATGCACAATAGTGGACAAAGGTGAATTTAATACAGCATGGCGTTCTCTACCAGTCAACCTAACTCATTAGCTGGATGGGGTGGGGTGCACAGAAATAATGATTATAAATTAAAAAATGTGAACAAAATATCTTACAATAGTAAAATAAATATATTTTACATTCATGCATTCATGCCTACATTCATTCACATTCATTTTCATTCACATTCATTCGCATTCATTTACATTCATGCCTACCCCGTAAGGGACTTGGCGTGAAGATATGTATGTTTACATTCAAAATATTTGCGGACAAACAGGATTCAATAAAACTACTGCAACCATTAAGCAAGCAGGTAAGCTTAGGGTAGCAGTAAGTTTGTAAAAAAAATACCGAACAAAAGTAAGTTTACCGTCTAAGCAATGTCAATATGGGTTATTACCGTCGTAAGTAAGTAAGTAAGTTTACCGGCTAAGCAATGTCAATATGGGTTATTACCGTCGTCCACGGACATCCGGCAGATCGATAGATCGGCCGACGGTCAGAGGTCTGACATGTTGCCTTTCACGAATACGCTCTGATGCTGTATCCATTTTGATAATATCTCCGTAGTTTTTTACATTCCCATTCCTATGTGATATTCTTAAACATTTCTTAAACGCAATTAAATTACTTGCATACAAAACTTACTTAATTGTGACAAATAAATAATTATCTCTATCTGTCTTTAATAAAGAACATTGGTTGAAGTAACTGATTCATCGGGCTGAAATCCGCTAATACAGGATTAGCGGGTTTTAGTAGAGACTAGCTGCTCCGTAGATAGTAGAGACTAACATTCTTCCACCCGTTCTTTTTTTTTAATAATCTTTAATCACATGAATACAATACAATACAAGTGGTATTTGTGTGCGTCGACATTTTTTAAACAACCACCGGATCGGAATCGCGGTCTCACACTGAGAAGATCCGGCGAAAGAAACTCAGCGGGCTTGTCTTTTTTTCAATAATAATATTTACAATATAATCTAGATTAAAAATACTAATTACAATCTGATTTTAACTTAAATAAAAGGTACAAAAAAATCATTACAAATTGCAGTAGGAGATTGAAACCTCTATTCCCAAGCATGTTCTTCTTCCAAATACTCTGAGACCGTATAAATAGCCTTTTTGACATAATTTTGCTTTGATACATTTTTTAAACTTATTTATAGGTAGATCTGTTATACCAACGGGCAGCTTATTGTAGAAACGTATACATTGACCCAAAAAGGATTTACTAATTTTACGGAGACGAGTTTTGTGTGCGGTTAGATTATTTTTATTCCTCGTATTAATATCGTGAACATCACATTTTTTTGTAAACATACATATTTTTTTAACATACATTAAGTTTTCATAAATGTATTGGGAACTGAAGGTTAAAATATTTATTTCTTTGAATTTTTCTCGGAGGGAATCCCTTATTTTAAGATTATAAATAGCTCTAATAGCTCTTTTCTGTAATACAAATATAGTATTTATATCTGCAGAATTTCCCCAAAGAAGTATCCCATAAGACATTACTATAGACATAACTATGAAAATAGCTAAAATATACTATTCGGGCCGTTTCAACATCTGTTAATGTTCTTATTTTTTAACTGTAAATGCTGCTGAACTAAGCCTATTTGCCAGTTTCTCAATATGAGGGCCCCATTGTAATTTATTATCAATTGTGATGCCTAAAAAGACAATGGATTCAACCAGATCCAGATTAGATCCATTTAGTTGTACATTGGAATCTACTAGCCTAACATTGGGCATTGAAAATCTAATACATTTCGTCTCATTACCATTTAAAAGAAGATTGTTAACTGTGAACCAATGTACAACTTTAGATATCGCATTGTTCACTTCGTCATACTTACCCAATTGCCTTTTCACTTTAAATATTAGTGAAGTGTCATCCGCAAACAAAAAAATATCGTGGGTATCCCTTATGTAATAAGGTAAGTCATTTATATATACAAGAAACAAAAATGGACCAAGAATAGAGCCTTGCGGTACGCCAATCGTAACCGCAGAATCCGGAGAAGTTTTACCATTTATTTTAACCCTCTGAACTCTATTGTTCAAGTATGAGATCATGACATCAAGGGCTTTGTTCTTAATTCCGTAATAGCGTAATTTCCTGATCAAAGTATCATGATGAACACAGTCGAAAGCCTTTTCAGTTTATACGGGAAAAATTAAAACGTTTTTTCCCCTAGTTTGAGATAAAAAGTATCCCTTGTCCGACTCCTGGTTCTAAGCTATTTGGTGGTGTCTGGTGTCTCTAGGTTACGCTTACCTCTCACCACTAGGAAAGTCTGAATATGTGTGCTTGCTTGCTCACTACAAAAATCAAAAGAACCAAATTTGATTTAAGTATGGGTTCTAGAGAAAAATATTTAACCTCCTCCTTTTTTCGAAGGTCTATCTTCCTCAAAGTCGAATGAGAAAAAAATCCCGTGTCCGTCTTCTGATTCTAAGCTACATCCCCATTCATTTTCAGCCAAATCGGTTCCGCCGTTCTTGAGTTATAAATAATATTACTAACACGACTTTTTTTTTGTACTCTTCAATCAATAAACATATGGGCAAATAAACGTGTTTTATTTTTTATTTATACAGATTGACATGGTTGAACCCATTGGCTCAGCGCGCTGGAGTAGCCATGCACTCAAGAGTTCAAATAGAGATGAACTCTCCTAGAGGAAAGGAAGCTTTCACTGTCTCAAAAAAATCCAATGAGGTATGAAATTAGTTTGATTACACACTTTACCTTTACTTTTGTATTGTAAATGGCTACAATTGATTGAGTGTTGCAGATTGAAGACAACGGAATCTTTTTTGACTGTGATCGTAAGATATCTGGCAGCGAAGTTATCGAAAAGTATTTCATATCCAAGTTTGTGAGCTACGAGTAAGTAAGCCTTTTATTTTTCTATTTAATTTTATTTTTACGATATTGGAAGGCAAACTAGCAGAAAAAAAGAATTATCAAATTGCGACGTGGTACCTGATGAAATAGTCGTAGTTTTTGCATATTTGTTAAAATTATTTTTTGTAAACTTATCGGTTTTTTTGTTAATAGCTAAACTTTTGCTTACTCTCGCACTATATGGTTTTATATTTTAGCTATTTACTTTTACTTTTGGTATTTTAAACAATTTAAAAATATTTATAATTTTTTCAGCATCCTTCCGAAACAACAGTCAATTCTTAACCAAGTGCAGCAATTTCTGACATCACCAGCATGTGGAGTCATTATCCCTCCAACCCGTCCTGTCCTCGGAGATGACGAAGTTATCAAAGTGATGTTCAGTTTGGGAGATGTAGCGCTTGAGAAAGTGGATAGGATTGAACTCAATTTTGGATTTTCATTGAGTTATTACAGGTATGAAATCAGATAATTATGTATTAATTTTTGTGTGAAAAAACAGGAAATACAGTGCGTTATGAATGGATTGGACTTCACAAATGCCAATCAACGCAAATATATCCAAGTTCAAACACCGCAATTTTTTTTTGACACTAACAAAAACACACTACTAAAAACTCAACGTACGTTTCGCTTCGCAATCGAAGGAACATCATTCAACTGCACTCCACAGAAGTCGAGGAGTTTGTGCTCGAACTTCGTGGAGTGCAGTTGAATTTTCCTGATGATCCTTCGGTGTGTGAGTGTGTTGTGTGGTGCTGGATATATTTGAGGTCCTTGGTTGTTGATAAGTCCAATCCATTCATAATGCACTAGCTTTCCTAATTTGTCACTCTATAATACGCATTCTAAGCAGGAAAATTTCGAATTAAATAATTTTATTTGGATAATAATATATATTACCCCAAAGTAGCGCATTCTTCTATCAACGGCAATCTATCCTGGTATTACTAAAACTGACTCTATTTCGGGGAGGTGACGTTCTTAGAATTTATCTCAAAAATTTTCCTCAGGAGGAGTTTGCCACTTGATTGCCTCACTTGGCAGCACATCCATTAAACTTATGTTGGCTTTCTAGGCAGTTTTGAAATTGATTAGAAATAAACATATCCGTAAGAGTTAGTGTGTGAGTTAATAGAATAATTAATAACTAGCTATTGCAGACGACTTCAATCAGTTATTCTAAAATCATAATAAAACATTTTAGATTATCGCCTAATTTTTTTTCCTCTTGAGCTTGTTTGGAGTAGGCCACATGTGTTTTTTTTCTGCTCAATAGACATGTAAAGATTTTTTAAGGTTCTAATATATATCTATATATATACTGACCCAGCAAACTTCGTATCGCTTGACATTAATGCTTAGACAGTAGTGCAGTCAGTCGGATCCGATTGAAACACTCTAAAATCAACAACTACTTATTATTAAAAAAATAATAAAAAAAAAACATTTTCCAGTGGACCAAATTGTGAAACTAAACCATTCTCGAATTCCCTAGAATACATACAAAAAGTTTCATCGACATCGGTCCAGTCGTCTAGAAGGAGTTCAGTGACACACACACTCACAGAAGAATTATATATATAAAGAAGATATAATTCTTGTGTTCGTGTGTTTGTCACTGAACTCCTTCTAAGCGACTGGAGCGATTTTGATGATTTTTTTTGTGTGTGGTCCACTGGAAAATGTTTTTTTTTATAATTTTTTTTGCAAGTAGTCGTTCATTTTAGAATGTTTTACATTGTATTCGGCAGACTACTCTACTATCGGAGCATCAAATGTCATGTGGTAGCTGGAAATGTCAAATGATACGAGGTTTGCTGGGTCAGCTAGTACTAATATTGTATAAAAATACGTTTCTTTCAGTTCGGAACGTAAAAACGAGGATGTATACCTAAAAGTTGATTCCAACACGAAAATCAAAAGCGCGGGAAGAAATGTCACCGTCCAGTGGTTTTTATATGTCGAACAACCTCACGCTTTGGACCTTAACAATAAGTATTGGAAGGTAATAAGAAATGGGCATAGGGACAAACAAGATCGTAGCCAGGATTCTGCACACAAAGATAAGCCTAAGAAAGACAAAGAAAATGCTAGACTTTATTATTTTATTAAAGATCTTTTTATGTGAGAAATCAGGGAACAAACACACGACTCATACGAGATAACCATGATCTATTTACACGATACAATTTATATTTTACAGGTAACAGGTCTGCTGGCTAGTCTACTGTGCAAGTTTACCGAATACCCTACCTTCCGAACTGTAACACGACAAAGTCGCCATGGCGGCAGGAATTGCTGCACAGCACTCTACAGCCTGAAAGACAGATGGTCTATTCTATTCAGCAGACCCTCCTCGGGAGGAGGTGTTTCATCATACTCGTATGCGTGTCTCACATAAGTACTTAGTAAAGGCGTGCTAGTAATTTAAAACTATATAAAGAAACTACTAATCGATTTTCTTGATGAATATTCTGACGCTTTACATATTCGATTTTATTACAAAAAAATATTTTTAATTTTTTACCCGTTAAAACAGTTTTCAATCATTTTCTCTCGATAGTGTCAATATGGTTCGACTCTAACAGACGTACTAGCATGTACTTGTAGAAACCCCATATTCTTTTGAATACTTCTATACCACTATACTATAAAGTATAAACTATTATACTATACTGTTTATATATATTATACTATCTCCTCTGTGGTCTAGTGGTCTGTGGTTCATTTGTTGGATTTGACTGCATGAGGTCCCGGGTTCGAATCTCGGGTCGCGCAACAAAAACAAAATTTGGTTTTTCCAATTTTCTAATAAAAAAATGTTGCTCGGAATTGGATATGTGCCCGATTTGCGATAGGCTTGCCACCTATCATATTGTGGGACTTAATGACTTCGGCTAGTCGTGGGTGCCCTGGTTGTGCCTCTGTCTACCACTTCTGGGATATGGGCTTGAAGATGATTTTTTACTATACTATAGGGGTACTATGGGGATGTCGCTATGTCAATAAATGTTTTGGATGCTTTCTGATGTCTCTTCTCTTGCATCAAAGACAAGATATTTTTATCGACCTAAAATTTGCGATTATGCAAGAAACAACTCTTTGTGAATGTTTCGATTAAATCGACAAAATTTACCTGCTTTCGCTAAGAGTTTAGTCTGCAGAGCATGTTGGCCCTGCAAGTCTGTTATGACTTATTTTCCACAGCTCTGCTACTTCCAACAAGACGTCAGCCACGCAGCTGGAGATCAAGATATTACTGCCCATCCAGCGTCATATGAAGGGCATACCACAGTCACATACAACAGCGGCAGCGCGTACCAGGACTGCATAAACGATGACGACTCTAGCAGACTGTCACTGCGGTATACTGGGACCCCCAAAAATGTAAACGGCCATGTGGAAAGATCCGTTGAAGTCAAAATTGAGGGCGTCAAGGTATTTATGGTCACCATTTATGATTAACTGGTAAGGTTGGAACTCTCTTGAAATGCCAAAGTGTCTTGTGTCAAAGTCTCTTGTGGTCCATAAGATTTTTTAAGCGAAACTGATAGACTAATAATATTTTTTAAAGTGAAAACTTCTTAAGCGGCGTTGCGCACTTTTTTTTGGAATGGGTAAAAACTTTTTAACTTGCGTTAGGACACGTGATGCTATGGGACGTAAGACGGCGCAGGGCGACAGACATAAATGATAGTAATTTCATACTGATAAAGCAATTCATGCAAAATTATTCCCTAACCATTCCAAAATATCGAAAATGCACAACGTTAATATTCAAGTTATCACTTCTGCCGGCACTCCCGGAGTGCAACCCGTCGTTTTTTTAATAGTGTGAATACAGTATTCAAGAGGCAGTTGTTGTAAAAAGCGGCCAAGTGCGAGCCAGACTCGGTCATGAAGGGTTCATAGTAGTAAATAACATATTATAAAAGTTCTTGCAGTTCATATACATTGGTTGCGGTTTACAATTTATAACGTATTAAAAAACTATTTAATAAATCTTGTTCAAACCAATTTTCTGTGGAAGTTTGTATGGTATTGTACTTTAAATATTTTTTTAGTTCTACCAACTTATTTTAGAAGTTTTACATTACATAAATGTTTTGCGAAGTTATTGATTTTTTAATCTAATAATATTTGTATCTAATAATAAATAAATAAAAAACACAACCATATAGATTATGTTTTATTTCACAATTAAATTTTTCAATTTTACTGAAAAAAATGTCGTAAGACTCATTCTACTTAATATTTATTTTACTAATGATCGAGAATGGGGCTTGCTTCAAAACTCACATCATCTTGTTAGATATGGGGATAAATGTAAAGTATGGGGAAACGGGTACTTGCTAAACATACATCTCAAAATGGAAAACAAAGCAAACTCCAAAAATGTGAATGGCTACGAAACTAAAATCTGTTGAAGTCGGAATTAAAAATGTATTCAGTATTGTATTTCAAAGCGAGGTTTAAGTCGAGAAGCTTTGCATTCTGTGCTTATCCTAACGTTATTGTATGGAAGCAAGAGTTAGGTACAGGTCGGTTAACTAAATCTGGCACGTTCACAGTACTCACACTTATGCAATTTCACTATACAGGCCGTTCAAAATAAAAGATTTTGATTCAAAGTGCGATTCGACAAGGCCCATATTCAGAAACTGATCTTAGTTAGGTCACGCTGTATATAAAAACCGAAGCTAAAGCAAAACCATAACTGTCCCTTTCACACTCATAAGCTTGACCGCGCAAGAAAGAGACAGGCAGACTTTACATGATGTGACTTGCTGCGACGTTACGGGGCGCGCTTATTCACAGACGCTACACAAGAACAACGTGTAAATGTGTGGTACGTGCCAGCTTTTGATAGCTGACCTGTATGTATGTCAGAAAAAGCATGAAAGTAGGATAATTGCGGTCAAAATGAGGGCGCTACGGAAAATCTGTGCTGTAATATTCGCTGAACGCATTCGCAATAGTGAGATCCGAGAAAGAGTGGGATTAAAAGAAAGTGTTGGTGTTAAAATGCGAAAGGGCATCCGGTGATACGGTCATGTGGAAAGAATGACAGATGAAAGATTGACTGATCAGATATTAAATGCGATTGTGGATAGATGTAGGTACCCGGGGAGACCAAGGTTGATATTCCACGAACAGATCGCTCTGATATTATCCGAGGGTGATGTCAGGAGTCTCCGAAACCGGCGAGTTTGTATGCAAAGGGTATTTAATGTGATGGAAGCCAGACAGGTTCGTCAGGTTCGTGGGGTCTGGCATTTGATACTCTCTGCCTATTCCGTAAGGGACTTGGCGTGAAGTTATGTACGTATGTATGTTTGTATGTATGTATGCATTTCTCTCTGTATAGTAGGTATTTCCAACTGTCTAGATGAAGTATTAGGTAAACGGTCACTAGCCACACTCTTAGTTACGACTATGCTAAAGCTTGAATCTTACGAGCTGTTTGATGAGGAAGTTTTTCTGTATTCTTGAATAGGTCAGGAAACACTAGAAGCTTCTTCATCATATCATGTTTACAGGTGCACAAGTTTGGTTTCCTGACTTACCTCAGCCTTGGAGGTGGAACCCCAGTTGCCCAACTCCTGGGGAGCTTCGACAAAGACATCATACACACAACCGCCATCATAAAGGTATATACTTAACTGTAGGTATTTAATGCTCACTATGCTTAGGGCTCAGATGCACACATAAAGAAAATAATGTTCGAGCTGTAGTTGTTAGATAGATAAACTTGCTAGTTATAACTTAAAATATATTTTTCTCTTATCACAGGAAAAAATAATTGTGTCTGCCTACAATATTTACTTATCTAAAAATAGCTTCTGTAGTTTAGTAGTCTAGTGTTGGCTTTTGACTGAATAAGATTTCGGGTTCGATCCCCGAGAAGAGTAACTCAAAAATGCTTGTCACAAATTTCTAACTAGGCAATTTAGCCCGGGATTGCATCAGTGCAGAGATCGCGATGTCCACCTATTACATCGTGGAACTATAAGTAAGCACCTTTGACTAATCCTAAGTGCGTTGGTTGTACCTTTGTAAACTCTGCCATGAAGATATATACTATTTTATAAAAGATTAGAGTAACAGGTAAAAAAACTCATTAAAATAAACACATATACATAAACATAAACACATAAACACATAAACAATCAGGTAAAAGTATTAAATATTTCCAGGAGAAGAACGGAATAGCGTCCGTTAGTGTGAACAAGGGAGATGAAATCCAGTTTGAGTTCGAGAACTTCGCCTGGCTTATGGACAGCTGGACTGCCATGCAGCTTATGAAGAAGCTAGGTGTTTACCGTGAGTAGAAAACAGTAATTTTCTTAATATGATTTAGGTAATCGCCTCTGTGATCTATCGGTCCGGCGTCGTACTTGAAAATGAGTATTTTCAATTTTCTATTAAAAAAAAACGTTGCCGGGAATTGGATATGTGCCTGGTTGACGATAGGCTTGCTACCTCTCACATTTTGGGACTTAGTGTCTTCGGCTAGTCGCGGGTGCCTTGGTTGTGCCTCTGCCTACCTAA
>NJDD01000515.1:0-24938 GCA_002245505.1 Calephelis nemesis
AAAATTTTAGGTTAGTTTAGAATTAGCGGTGACACAACAAAATCGGCACCAATGACTGAGAATGGATCATCTAAAATAATTATAATTGCTTTTTTATGATATCGGAATGTAAAGATGAAGACAGATTTCCTGTAAGAAATTCACGCCACGTAGAGACACCAAAGGTGGTAATGGTGCGTTGCCAAACTGAGACCGGGATGTTAGGCCTCGAGAAAAATAAGTTTACCGGCTACGTTACCCTCCGAACCGGAACACGTCAACGGGAAGCACTGACGTTATAGCGCCAGGAATAGATAAGGCGGTGGTACCAATCCGGGCGAGTCGCTGCGAAACTCTACCACCTAGTCAAATGTCACGGTGTTAGTGACGGTAAACCTAAGCTCGCCTTAAACGAGCTGCCTGGCAGGAAGGCAGATAGATTAATCTGCGAAGGAGGCCGGACCAACACGGGAAAATACCCGTTTTTCTTATTTCTTACGAGTTTTTTCTCACGAGCTAAGGTTGGAGTTCTCCTTTAAGTGAAGAACACGTCTTGTGCCACAGGTATTTGCCTTTCTATGTTAATAAGAAATAATTTAAAGAAAAAATTTAAAAGGTAACCTATATTTGAACTCTAGTTTGAACTAAGTATATGTATATGAAATTTCATCATAATCGGTCTAGCGGTTTAGCCGTGAAAGCGTAACAGTCGGACAGACTTTCGAATATAAGCTTGGAGTAAAGTTGGAAAGAGTTTAAATTATTACCTACGGAACATAGTAACATTAAACTAATTCAAAAGTAAAAAAAATACAAAATATTGAAAATGGGCCATCTTAAGAACTGAGATATCTTCGGCGCGAGTGCCATATAGTATGATGTCTGTTAGATTTTATTGTGTGTGTGTGTGTGTGTGTTTGAGTGTGCGTCTGTGCGTTAGTGTTCAGATTTATTCAGATACTAGCTGCTGCCTGCGGCTTCGCCAGCGTTTTCAGAGAAACCCGTAGTGCGATCGGGATTAAAAGTAGCCTATATGTTAATCCAGGTCACAATCTATTGGTGGTCCAAATTTCAAACAAATCAAATCAGCCATTCGAGCATAAAAAAGTATCAAACATACACACACCCTTACAAACTTTAGCATTTATAATACTAGTAGGATTCTATTATCATTATTTTTTCCCATTTAGCAGCATTTCAATATTGTGGCTGCTTTATATTGTGGCCTGTATGTTAATCCAGGTCACAATCTATCGGTGGTCCAAATTTCAGACAAATCAGTTCAGCCATTCGAGCGTAAAAGAGTAACAAACATACACACATCCTTACAAACTTTCGCATTTATAGTGTTAGTAGGATTCTATTATCATTATATTTTCCCATTTAGCAGCATTTCAATATTGTGGCTGCTTTTGCTCATAAACCATTCACATAGCGCTTTTTTAACTTACAGCGGCAGCGTTAAGTAAATACAAAAAGTTATTTTTTTAACAAGCGATCATCTATATTCTATCCTACTCGAATACTAATTCGAGTTTTCTGAGTTGACTTTTCGCCATATCCTTGTTTCATGTGACAACATAGCAAACAAGCTCTCCCAATGATAAGAGACTGCCATGGCCTATAGACGTAGATGTTGGGGGGTTACATCTATCAGGACGGCGACGCACATAAACCACGCAAGGTCAAATTTTCTTACATATTGACTACCCAACTCTCCGGGCAGAAACCTGCCGCGGTTAAAGGTCCATGTATGCTTAAATACGTCAGCAATATAATGTTTTTTTCATACAAAGCAATCATCGATCTTGGTGACAAAAATACACAAGATTAACGTTAATATGCTTTATAAGACTAATGTTTCCAAAACACGATTCATATCACTTTGCTCGATAGAAAAAAAATCAAAAAGTTAACCCTTTTTTGAAAGCAAAACGCAAAAGTCTACTTCCAATACGAAAATATCGACACCAGATTTAACATAAACATAGATAAGTATTATACCTAAAATATAAGTGTTTCAGTTTAGTACACTTTTTTTCAAATTACTTTTATAGTGTCAAAAATAGTGATTTGTCGCTTAAGATATTTACTAAAGAGCGCAATATTTCATAGTAATCATGGAACGGGGAAATGCGGCGATTGACTATTCTGGCTGCCTAAGTATGGGGCCTTAATACGGCAGCAGGAATAAGTAAGCTATGTAAGCAAAGGACATTATTAAAATCATAAGATGAACAACAAAAAACCTTATGTAGCATTAAGAAAAAAAAACAGTGACGGCAAACAGTTCCTCAGTTTTGAGATAAATTTCGGGTCATGAGGTCGGGTAGTTGGCATACGTCGGTTCTTGGAAAACACATTTCGAAATATGACGACACGATAATTTTTTAACGGATACTTTTTTGTTATAATTATTACATACAATGCGAATGTGGATGGATGGAGGTACCCGGGGAGACCAAGGTACACAGTCTACGATCAGATCAAAAAAAAATTTCTTCATGCCCATAACCCCGCAGGGAGAGGCAGATGCACAACCACTGCACAAACGACTAGCCGAAGACACTAAGTCCCACGATGTGCTAGGTGGCAAGCCTATCGCCAACCGGGCACACATCCAATCCCGAACAGCATTTTTCTTATTAGAAAATTGGAAATACCAAATTTTCTTTTTGCTTTTTGTTATTTAGGGTCTTATATTATTCAACAATTATGACTTAAAAGACCTTCAAGAAAGAGCGTTCTCATTCCTTAAAGGTCGGCAACGCATCTGTGACACTCCTGGTGTAGCGAATGTCCGTGGGCGGCGGTGTCACTTTCCATCAGGTGACCCTTTTGCTCGTTTCCTTCCCTTGTATAAAAAAAATTGAAAAAAAAAATCATTTGACGATTTACGTAAAACGGAAATGGTATTAATTTAGACAAACGTTTCCTCAAACATAAGTTTCAAAACGCGAGGTCAGCTTCGAACCCAGGAAATATATTAAAGGCCTGCATTTTTAAGAGCTTCAAAAAATTCCATTCGCTCTTATTGGATTCCTACTGTAGTGGATTTTTATACGGTACTAGCGGCCCGGTCAACAAAAAGATAATTTGGTTTTTAAATAAAAAAAGTTGCTCGGGATTGGATATGTGCCCGGTTGGCGTTAGGCTTGCCACCTATCACATTGTGGGACTTAGTGTCTTCGGCTAGTCGTTTGTGCAGTGGTTGTGCATCTGCCTACCTCTTCGGGGATATGGGCGTGAAGATACTAGCGGCCAGGTACGTGCTTCGCTACGTATACGACCGCATGAATGACATAACAAAAAGAAAAAAAAAACAAATGAAAAAAGTTTCAATATTACAGATTTACAAAACGATCCGCCATTTATTGAATTCATTTGTAACAAAAATGTAATGTTAGGTCTCGGGTATAAGTTTACCGACTACCTCGTCCTCCGAACCGGAATACGTCAACGGTAAGCACTAACGTTATAACGGCAGAAACAGGTAAGGCGGTAGTACCAATCCGACGAGTCGCTGCGAAACTGTACCACCTAGTCAGATATCAGTGTTAGTGACGGTAAGCCTATGCTCGCCTTTTAAGAGCTGTCTGACAGGAAGGCAGATGGTCTATTCTTAAAAGGAGCCTGGACAATCACGGGGTAAACTAATCTAAAGAGTTTCATTTTAACATGGATTCAAACAGAACAAATACCTTTTCTGTTTTATTTTATTAGTTTTAGAGTATACCATATTAGAAACTGCGCGAGAGTGGCATTCCTTAACTTCCTTAAAATAGATATTCATTTATAGTTTTTAATTCCTATCTTCGTTGGGTAACACATGTAGTATGCACAGGCCTAAAGCAAAAGGTAGTTATGAAAAGAAAACCCGGAAAAATTGCAGGGAACATGGAAAGAAATGGTTTAATCCATACAAACTGTGAGTAGCTGTCAATGGTGATAATTTTGTTGCGCACTCTCCCAACTAATTTTAAGTTATCGCTATCTTCTTTCAACGAAAGTTATAGAAAGAGACAAAACACTTATAGTGCTGTTAGATTACTCTGTATAAGATATTTCACAGAAGTTGATTCATCACTTGGAAAATGTTGCTTAAAAACATCAGAATTTGACATGTTCGGACTAATCTGACATGTCTAAAATGTTCCATCTCTTTTATTTATGTTTCATTTGTAAGAGATAGCATGCATCTAATATAAGTTCAGTTTGTGAACAGTAGAAATACCAACATTGTCAAGCAATACGAAGTTCGCTGGGCCGAAGTAAATAAATAAATAATATCCCTTCCCCGTGTTGGTCCGGGCTCCTTTGCAGAATAGACCATCTGCCTTTCTTGCCAGGCAGCTCGTAAAAGGCGAGCATAGGCTTATCTTCACTAACACCGTGACATCTGACTAGGTGGTAGAGTTTCGCAGCGACTCGCCCGGATTGGTACCACCGCCGTACCTATTCCTGCCGCCATAACGTCATGACGTGTTTCGGTCTGGAGGATAAGGTAGCCGGTAAACTTACTTTTGCTCGAGGCCTAACATCCTGACCTCAGGTTGGCAACGCACCATTACCACCTTTGGTGTCTCTAGGCGGCGTAAATTTCTTACCATCAGGAAATCCGCCTGCTTGTTTGCCTTCCTATAACATAAAAAAAAAAAACCCCTCGGACAAGTTACACAAATTGAATCTAACCCCAATGTAAGCCAATTATATGCTTGTGTTATGGGTGTTAGTCAACGATACTAATACATGGAAATACACATAAACCAGAATAAAATAAACTTAATAAACGTAATATATAATAAACTAGCGGCCCGTCCCGGCTTCATACGGTTGTGAAATATACATATAAACCTTCCTCTTGAATAACTTTAGTCTTTATCTATTAAAAAAAGCCGCAACAAAATCCGTTACGTAGTTTTAAAAATTTAAGCATACAAAAGGACATAGGGACAGAAGAAGCGACTCAGTTTTATACTACGTAGTGATTAAAAAAACCTCGAATTGCAGACATCCAAATGTTCATCACACAAATGCCTGCCCCCGTCGAGAATCGAACCCATACCTTGTGATTAATTGGTATTGGACTATCAGAAAGTAAACATATTTACACAGCTCGTTACCAGAACAATATTACGCTCAACTCGCACTGTAAAAACTACTATCCTTATCAGTCGTCTGATAAAAGCACGACAAATTGGCAAATAGCAACTGCGTATGTTGTTTTTGTCACATAAAAAAATTATGCAAAGCAGCGTCTGTGCGTTAAAGATAAAAGGATCTTCACGCCCATATCCCCGACGAGGTAGGCAGAGGCACAACCAGGGCTTCCACGACTAGCCGAAGACACTAAGTCCCACAATGTGATAGGTGGCAAGCCTATCGCAAACCGGGCACATATCCAATCCGAGCAACATTTTTTTTATTAGAAAATAGGAAAAACCTAATAATCTTTTTGTTGTGTGTGTGTGTGTGTGTGTGTGTGTGTGTGTGTGTGTGTGTTAGGTACTTAATTGATTTTAACCGTATTTTACTGGAGATAGGAGGCTGTAAAACCAAACCCGTGTTTCTTCAAATTCGGTCACACTCGGGTTCGATTCTCGACGGGGCAGGCATTTGTGTGATAAACATTTAAATGTCTGCATTTTAGGGTCTGGGTGTTTATTAAATTTATTCAAGTATCTATTTAAGTATTTCTATGTATTAGTATCGTTGACAACACCCAAAATACAAGCATATAATTTGCTTACTTTGGGGTTGGACTCAATTTGTGTAACTTGTCCAGGGATATTATATACTAGCTGCGCCCCGCGGTCACCCGCGTAAGTCCCAATCCCGCGGGAACTCCGGGATAAAAAGTAGCCTATACGTTATTCTGGGTCTTCAGCTACCTACATACCAAATTTCATCGTAATCGGCTTTGTAGTTTTTGCGTGAAAGAGTAACAAACATCCATACATCCATACATATAAACTTTCGCATTTATAATATTAATAGGATATAGGAGTACATAATATATTCCCTTGAAGAAACATCAGAATTATCATGAGACAAACCGCGGCACAAAGCCAGTCATAAAATAAACGTGTCAACTATTGTTACTTTAGATAAAAAGTAGTTTCTAGTAAATAAATTTGTTTTTGGACAATTTGTTTACAATAAGTTATCACACGTCCCGTTGACGTACAATTTGAGGAAAGTTTATATTGTTTTATGACTAACATCTTTATTTGTTATTTTTCCTTTCTTTCTCTTGGATAAAATTCAATTAATTTTATCGTATAATGTCGACTTCGGTCTCTTCGGCCCATCCACATTCGGTTTGTATATCTTGTATTATTGATTATTATTTTTGACACAAGATTGTTCATCTAGAGCTAGCCCTATCTCATTTTATAACGACACTTACTTTCAATCCTACTCTCTCTCGGATCTCACTGTTGCGGATACGGTTTGTCGTAGTCTAAGTATACCGATAATACTAATAAAGTATATTTACGCCTATATCCTCGATATCACCGAAAAAGACAACACAAATAAGACAACTACTGTATTCTCCAAGACGCACACATTAAGATGAGTCTATTCAATGTAAGCATAGGCACAACTAGGGCACCCACGATTAGCCGAAGACACTAAGTCCCACAATATGATAGGTGGCAAGCCATTGCCAACCGGGCACATGTCCAATCCCGGGCAACGTTTTTTTTATTAGACAATGGAAATAAAACACATTTTCTTTTTGTTACACGACTCGGGGATCGCACCCAGGACCTCATAAAATTAAGTCCAACCGCGGACCGCTAGACCACAAAGGCGACATGTAAGTTCTAAAACACCTATACAGTGAACCCCCGATAGTCCGGCCCCTGTCTATTCCGGCGCCCCCTGTAATCTGACATGACTTGATATAAAACATTATGTATTTGACAATCTTCGCTAATGTAGATCACGCAGGTTTGAACAGATTACAACTCGTACGCGTTCGTTAAAAAAAAATGATGAATATTTCCAAGCTTTACAATTTGATAAATTCATTACTTACATGATGTTGATTAATCATTCCTAATTATTTTGGAACATACGTGCATTTATGACTAATTTTATAACAAAACGTAATCTCTCTCGCTCATACATATATTAAGTATGATTTGTACTTCAAAGTACATATAACATGTAGAATCTTATCATGGGAAATGTAATTTGTCGGATTACAAGGAACTCTTTTGTCAAAAAATCCGGACTATAGGGGGTCATAGGCAGTGCTCTATAATCCGACAAATTCGATTGTCCGACACTGCCCTGCATAAAGTTTGTCGGATTACCGGAGGCCCACTGTAACTCGTATTCGGCAGGCCCCCTGTCGGGAATTGAAGCCGAAAATCGGGAATGATAAGTAACTTGAAGTGTGTACGCTAACCACTCTACCAACGGAGCGTTAACGATCGTAAAATTACAATCCGCACTTCCCCTGGAAGTCTGAAAGTAATTACTAATGGTAGCGCACATAAGTATGCGTAGTTGCGTAAGAAATTGACTATAAAACCTGTTACATTCATAACGGCTTAGACTTACATATTACAAACAGCCAGCCGTTAAGCATCTAATGTAAAAATTAGGAGTTTTTTTGTGAGAGGATATTTTTCAAGTAGGTCCGCTTAGTAGAATGGACCATCTGCTTCTCTGCTAGGCAACTCGTAAGAGGCGATCGTAGGTTAAATAAAGGTATTTCATCATTCATCAGATCATTATGAGCAAGACCACAGATGGTAGATTGGTGTGCAGCAACATTCCTGGGTAGGGATCCACCGTATTCCTGTCGTCATAATGAATCATGTTCCGGTCTGTACAGCAGGGTAACCGGTTCGCAAAATAGGGCTTCCATCTCGGCCTCATGTCAGCGACGTACCTATGACATGTATAGGCGACGGTTGTCTCTTACCATCAGGCGAGCCATATGCTTGTTCGCTGACCTGTCCCGTAAAAAAGACAGTATGAAACATCTGTCCTTATGGTGAGAGAACCATCTCCTTTAGCCACATAAAAGAAAGGTTGATGAAGCATGTAATTCATTTCTTTACGGTTGCAAGCAATCACAATAAGAATATTTACCGATTCGACCGTATGGCCCTTACCCTTCCTGTCACCATTTCATCAGTGCTCGCCAATGTCATGTTCCAGTTCTATAGCTAAAGGAGCTGCCATACTTATTTGGTTTGGTTGGGAACACACAACTGTCACAGGTTGTCTATGACAATTCTATACAGAAGAGGCAGCATGGAAATAGGTTTTAGCCTGTCCCTGTTCCGTGGCCTGTTCAGAAAAAAAAAATAGGTTGGCGGGAACGATCGAAGGGGAAAGGAGTTTATGCGCCATCGTGAATGAAGATGATCGTAGTTTTTTCACAATAATTGAATTTAGTGTAAAATATGAGTAAAATTGGTTAATTTAGGTGGGAATTGGTTTAATTTTGTTCAGTGAATATGCACAAATGAAATAATCATGAAGAAATTAGTGTATCGTGAATTTCCTCACTGTCGCCAAATCTCATAGACGAGCTTGTGTAACGAAACTACCGCTTTACTCAAGACCCAGACAAGACTTTGTAAATAGTGACTTATGACTGAAATAAAGAATCAACACGGAAGGCATGAATTGAAAATATATAATAACAAACAAGAAAAAGATTTATTAAAACGGAAGACATGGCTGTATGAACTCAGATCCTTTGCCTTTCTCCGACTGGGATAAAATTAAAAAAAACAACGGTTGGCGGGAACGGTCGGAGGGGGAAGGCGCACTTTTCGAGGGTTCCCTCCAATCTCTAAGCACAAAAATGTGTAATATAATGTAAAAATGTATAATTTGTAAATTAATTAAAGTGTAAATATTACTTAGTTGTGTGTAAATGTGATTTAGTAAATAAACTATATTAGTGAAAGACTATTGTAGCGTTTTATCACGACAGAAGGGGCAGCCTGCAGAGGCCTGAACAAGAAAGAAAATTGAAGATGAAACTGAAAAAAGAAACGAAATATTAAAATTTGGCTTTATTACAAAATACTAGTGTAGAATATAGAGGTAAAAAAAAAGATTAATAAAAATACTATAAATTTTCATGAATTTTTGGCGCAATCGTGAAAGAAGATGATTTTGGTGTTCATAATTTAGTTTTTTAATTTGTGTAAAAATAAATGACTTAGTGAAGGAAATAACTATTAAAAAAAGGGGAAGACAATATGCTAAGAAACTGAAGAAATGAATTTAAAATAAATAATAAGAAAAAGAATTTATTATTACGGAAGACGTGGCAGCATGGCCTAAAGGTCTTAGCCTGCCACAGAAAGGGGCAAATTAATCTAAAAAAAAACAACGAAGCGTTTTTCGAGTGTTCCATCCAATCTCTGAGATAAATTGAAGAATGTTATGTGTAATATTGTGTACTTATTAGTTAGAGATGTGTATATGTGATTCTGTAAATAAATTATACTACTGTTAGTCAGTTAGGAAAAATTTGAGACTTAAATGTTTTATTAAGACAGAAGAGGCACAGGTCTGGACAAGAAAGAAGATTAAAAACGAAAATAGTAAAAGAAACGAAATATTAAGATGAGTTAAATAAAACTGGTTTATAAGATAGAGGGACAACAAAATATTAATAAAAATAATTCATACATAGCTGTGGAAGTTTTGGCGCCATCGTGAAAGAAGATGATTTTAGCACTCAGCATTTTATTATATAATTTATGTGTAAATAAACGCAAATTCAAAAATATTATTACATATCATTAATAATAAAAGATATTAACGTAGAAACAAAACATTAAAACTTCAAAGAATTACAAACTAAAGACGAGAGAATTTCTGAACTTAGTAAAAGAAATGGCTAAATATATATTTGATGTTTTTTCAAAAATATTCCACCGTTACATACATACGAAATGATATAAAAAATGTATAGGTACCTACTATAAAATGTACGACTTACTTGAACATTCTTCCTGATCAATTGCCAAATATAAAAGATTATCTTTGCCAAATATCCAGCCAAATTCTCGAACACAAATATTTTTAGTTTTAAAACTTTCAGAACACAACTATAGCACAGGTAACAAATCACTTGAATATAAATATTTGAATTAAAATTTAGAACACAATAATAGTTCAAATTCAGAACCAAACACTCCTGCATAAACTTAGTCCACTAACCACAATAATATACACACTATCACTTTAATTTAAAATTTAAAATGACAGGTTTAAGTACATAATATGTATGTTTAAACATCGAACGCATTACAACTTAAAATTTAGAATAACACTGGAATTTTTGCAGCATTTCAAATATCGAACAAACTTCAAATTATACATTTTTCTTTGAAAAATAACACTAATGAATATTTAATAAAGCCTTGTTTCCGAATTATTTATTTAATCTGCGAACATTCGCTTAACTAGTGATGTGTTGCGATTTCGTTAAGTAAATAAACATAGATTGTATTCAACGATATGGCACACGTCGGATCGAGCATTCGTTCACAACTGCGCGCCCAACCTACGGCTACTATCAAAACTATCTACTCGATTATGTATTTATTCAGTACAAGTATCGCAACGCTTTGTTGTATTATTTTTAGTATGTTGACATGTGACACTGTCTGTCAATTTGAAAAGGTAGCCGTGACCAATTCTCAATTTAAATACATGAATAATATATCACTTTTTTTGAATACAAAACGACATCATCAATAATCTTGAGGTGCTAGGATTAAATCTTAATTTTGCAACGTATATGTAGGTGATAATATATACACGGCGTTTTAATACAGCGTGGTTTAATATTAATTTTGTTTATCCCCACTGTGGTCTAGCGGTCCAGTTGTTGGAATTGACTGCATGCGGTCCCGGGTTCGATTCCCGGATTGGGCAACAAAAAGAAAATTTCGTTTTTCCAATTTTATATATAAAAAAACGTTGTTTGGGATTGTATATGTGCCCGGTTGGAGATTGACTTGCCATCTATCACACTGTGGGACTTAGTGTCTTTTGAAACATGCTGTCTTTTGTTATTCTAGCAATTGACCGGTTCGCACTGTTGACTTACTTTTTTCTTTCTCTTGGAATCCTATCCTGTCCTATCCCACTAACATTACAAATTATTTTTTCAAATGCGAAAGTTTGTATGTTTGTTACTCCTTCATGCAAAAATCACTGAACCGATTTTCACGAAATTTGGCACACACATAGAGGGTAACTTGTATTAACAAATAAGATACTTTTCATCCCGAAAAAATGTTTCTGTGGAACCACGCTGGCAACAGCTTGTAATATATATAAAAGCTTGTAAAAAAGCATTATAAAACATATTATATCAGGTTGATTACGTTGCTAGCTCAAGACACATTTCCAATAGGAAGATAATTATCGTAAATTACAAATCACGATGGTACAGATAAACAAAAAAATAATCAAGGATAAAAAAGAATTTGGACTTACCACTCATTTGAATAAGAATTAAAATCAATCGCACGACATCTTAATGTTATTATGATGGCCGCTTATTATTCCATATGGACGGAGTCATGTGTTTTAGGGTTCCTTCATACAATATAACATTGATAATGACGAGGGGTATGGAGTAGAAAAATATGTTTTTTGTATACAAGAGAAGGCAAACGAGCAACTGTTTCATATCACGTCGCGATTAGATTATAATCTTCTAAAGATAGCAAGGGTTTTGGCACCATCGACAGAAAAGGTGGTCGAATTTTTTTTATAATTATTGAATTTCGTGTTTATATTTTTTTAAACAAGAGGAGGCAAACGAGCAAGTGGGTCACCTGATGGAAAGTGATCACCGCCGCCCACGGACATCCGCAGTACCAGGAGTATCACACTTACGTTGCCGACCTTTAAGGAATGAGTACGCTCTTTTCTTGAAGTCATAATTGCTTGGGAATACTGCCCTCGGTAACTGATTCCACAAAGGTATTTTGCGAGGTAAAAAATGTCTTCGGAATCGCACATTTGTAAATCGCCACGCATAAAGATGATGGGCACGATATTTTAAACTTTAAATTTAGAAAAGCTGGGATTCAACAGCCACGGACATTAACGTTATGGTGATGATGATAAGAGTAATAATACATTAATCCTATCCTATTAATATTATAAAAGCAAAAGTTTGTATGTATGAATGGATGTTTGTTACTCTTTCACGCTCGAATGGCTGAACGGATTTGTCTGAAATTTGGAACACAGATAGATTATGGTCTGGATTAACACACTGGCTACTTTAAATCCCTAATCGCACAACGGGTTCCCGTGAAAAAGGGGACGAAGCCGCGGGCAACAGCTAGTTTTACATATAAATTGAAGTGATGTATTAGGTTAAGGTATACTTAGAACGTACTTTTTTTTATAAATGCCGATTTTCAGCAAATCACTGTACATTATTACTTTTTATTGTGAAGGAGGAAAAAGTGCAAGTGGATCAAGTGAACACTGCCGCCTACAAACCTCAGTCGCATCCCTATGGAAGAAACGCGTTTGGTAGCTTGTTACACGAAGAAACACTGGTGCTTAACGCGTTCATCGTCTAATTGCTAGGATGTTATGCGAAGATGGGGACAAGGGTCTCCGAAACCGGTATGTTTGTATGAAAAGGATAATTAATGTGGATGAAGCAAGGCAGGTCTGCAAGTATCGTGAGATTTGCACTCCGCCTTGACCCTTCAGGGACTTGGCGTGAATATTGTTGCCAAAAATAAATAAATTACGCAAAAGCTTATACTGTTCTAAAAAACTCCGTCTACAGAACCCGTCACATAAGCAGCAGACTTTTCTTGGCAGGCGTAATCTAAACGAAATATCATAATTTATCTAAAATTATTTATAGTGTGTAATGTTAAAAACTATTGTTGGAAACGAATGATAATGACGATGATGATTACCATGAATCAGCCAATACGGTTCCTTGGAACGTAGTTGGGGTGAAACTAAAAGCTAATTAGCTAAGTAAAAAACACATGCAAACGAATAAAGCAAAAAACACAAAGTCACGAATATTATTACTTCATTGGTTATCACGATACGAGTTTTATTTGTAGCTGTATTTTTTGGGTTTTTTTAGTTACTTGCCGAAAAAAAGACGAACATTTTTTATGTGGCTAGAAGACAAAAAACGGACTTTTTTTTTATGATAATGGAAGGCAAACCGGATTTCCTGATGGCAAGAAAGTCACTTTGCCTAGAGACACCGAAGGTAATAAGAGTGTGTTGCCAACCTGAGGCCGGGATGTTAGGTATAGAGCAAAAGGAAGTTAACGGGCTACCTTACCCTCCGAACCGGAACTCGTCAACACGTCAACGTTGACGTTATGGCGACAAGCATAGGTAAGGCTGTATTACCAATCCGGACGAGTCGCTGCGAAACTCAACCACCTAGTTAGATGTCATGGTGTTAGTGACAGTAAGTAACAGCCTATGCTCGCCTTTTACGAGCTGTCTGGCAGAAAGTCAAATGGTCTATTCTGCAAAGGAGCCTGGACCATGCAGTACATGTTGCTTCTAGATACCAGAGATGGTAATGCTACGTTGACAAATAGACACTGAGATCTTAAGCCACTAAAGTAAGCATGCCTACTGGCCATTTTAATCTCTCGTCCAAGAGGAGAGGAGGGTTCTGGAAGAGGAGAGAACTCACGTTAAGGCATTGAGTAACAATCACATACAAACTACTTGCGACGTCGCCAGGTAGCTAGCGTCGCCAGTCGCCAAATGCGGAGTGGTCGACTCTAGCTACACTGGCTACTTGGCCACGTCGCCAGTCGGTCGCCAAGTGAGTTAGCCGTCTTAAATCTCAATACGAACCAGATGGCGACGTCGCTGGCCACGTCGCCAGGGCGTCTCGGTGAGTTAAGGCCCTTATGGCCTTAAGACAACGGTACCTTTCTGAGTAAGTCGTTGCAAAACTCTACCCTTAAGTTCAGAGACGTCACGGCGTTAGTAGAAAACTAACATAAAACTTATATCTTAGTATAAAAAACGTATTAAACATACCAACAAATACAAATAAAAAAATCAATGCTGTTTAAATTCAGTCAAACTCAAAAAATCTGTTTCTATTTAATATTACGTCATCTTTTGAACTTCACGCCCGTATCTTTTAAGGGGTCAGCAGAGGTAAAACCAGGGCACTTACGACTAGCCGAAGACACTAAGTTATTACAATAGTAAATATCTATTTACTATTGTAATAACATCTTTTTTTACCTGACTTAGTTAACCGGAGTTAATTTTCATTTCATGACTCAATTTATGTAACGTACGTAAGTTTTTAATTCTATTTTTCCTGATTTATAATTAAATTAAATGAAATGTTATGAAATTTATTTCTTCGTTGAATGTGTGTTAGCAGCTGTTACAAAAGATATTTGTTTATACCAACATGTTCTACCACATTGAGGTGAGCAAATACTTTTAAAATTATTCAAAATTTATTATTTAGATTTATAACATATCGTGTTTTAACATTTGAACAAAATTTTCTCCCCTTTACCTTGAATTGCCACCGTTTCCAAACCTTGCAAGTTAGGAGAAGAAACGGCGAAATAAACTCCTCGGCAAGCAAAGTTGATTGCATGAGAATGTCATTCACTTCATCTTTCAAATTCTTATTACAATATGTAAATATTATTATTATATATTAGTAATATTTATTCGTTGTTTTTTATTGCCCTTTAATTCATAAAATGTGGAAACACACTTACTAATTTGTGCTTTTAACAATAACAATAGCATTACCATTATCAATGCTTTTCACCAGTACTATGTGCAACACTAGACTAAGGGAGGAAAGTGAAACACAGAATCTCAATATTATTGGTCAGATCAGATGATATCAGCTATGGAAAAAAAAACACGCCGCAGCACCATCCCCTGCACCAGTCAATGGCCTTAATAATTTGCAGGTTAGTCCTATTTTGGACATCAACAAGATATCGACATTAGCTGGGCAGCTTGGAAACAACGGCTGGTGGAATACTTCCCTGCGAATCGTGGTGGTCTTGCTGTAAAACTGCATGATCTGGTCTAATCTGATCACGACTGTCAAACGCCGAGATGAATAAGTGATTGATTTTATTATAAAAAATTAGCTCAGGGTAATATACGAATTATTAAGAGACTATTTAATCTGTGACGTTATTATTTTATTATTAGGTGATCCACTATTAAAGGCGGGAGCTCGAGGCGCTGTAGAGATACACGGGCATTGCTTAATTATTTAACTGACGCTGTAGTTGAACCAACACCATATAAACGTGATCGGACTGCTGACGAAAAGGGAGTATATATTTGAACTTAATGTTATCTTTGTGATCGTAAAGGACACATTTCTGCTCAATGTAGGGGCACAATAAGATGTAATAATTGTCGAGCATAAAACGGAAAGCTGTAGGACTGTGAAATGTAAACACTGCGAAAGATTAGGCCATGATAGTAATAGTTATTAGAGTTTGAAAACCTCTATGAACTCAAATAACTCTTATATAAAAAGAAAAAACTTTAAACCTGATGAAAAAAAGTATTCAATATAATCCTTACTGATGTTAGTCACCAAAAATATCACAAAAATGTCATTGCTAAGGCTTCTAAATTAACTGCATACATTGATCTCTAGGTACTGTGTGTAATTTTAACCGTTTCAGCGGCTGGCAAAATTGATTCAACATATAGTAATCAATATAAACTAGTAGAAAAGGTCAAATAATAGCACCAGAGTGAAAGTTCGTCAGCACTAGTTCGTGAGTTCTGACTAGGTGGTAGAGTTTTGCAGCGACTCGCCCGGATTGGTACCACCGCCTTGCCTATTCCTGCCGCCATAACGTCATGACGTGTTCCGGTTCGGAGGTTAAGGTAGCCGGTAAACTTACTTTTGCTCGAGACCTAACATCCCGACCTCAGGTTGGCAACGCACCATTACCACCCTTGGTGTCTCTAGGCGGCCTGTATTTCTTACCATTAGGAAATCCGTCTGCTTGTTTGCCTTCCTATATCATAAAAAAAAAACTAAACGAATGACGTTAGTGCCAAAACTTCTGTACTCATAGTTCAAGATAATCTAAAAGATGCAGATATGAACTCTTAGGAATATCTGTAACAAAACTTTCCAATGATTTAACATTTTCCAGAATGAATAATTTTGATAGTGATTGGTCATTTTGTGATTATAGCAATTACATTATTAAAAATGGAACTCAAAGTCCAACGTGATAATTTTTTAGCTAATGGACCTATTAGCATCGTAGTTTATAAGGAACGGAGTGAAGACACGAGCGCAATTCAAGTTCAACGAGATCTTTTGGCAAGCAGATAAATGTCCTGGAACATGTTACAGATATTAATGGGAATATAGGGTATATAGAAGTAATTTACAGTGTCAACCAATATTTCTATAGTCTACGAATACAATATACAAGATTTATTAGACAAGCACATAACTGAACCCAGTAATTTGCGAGAAAAAAATTATGCGAGTCCAATAATACAAGTCCCAAAAAAGTCAGGTGAATACAGATTGTATGTAGACTACAGACAACTCAATAAAATAACTAACAAATATCAATACCATCTACCAGTAATACAGGACCAATTGGATAGGAGCAGTAGCGAACAGTATTTCACAAATTTAAATTTAGCGTCTGGGTTTCACCAAATAAACATGCACTCAGAAAGCCGTAAGTATACCGCATTTGTCACTTTTGGCCAATTTAAATATAAAATAATGCCTTTCGGATAAGCAAATGCACCCGCGATTTTGCAACGCGGTATGAATTTTATTCTTCCGATAAAGTAAAGCTTTACTGGTTTGTCCAATTATTTTTGGAAAATTTGTAAGATCTTTTGGAAAGAATTCGACCATAATCTATTTTGCTAAAAAAAGACCGACCATGGAACTAGGGACAAGCAAAACAAAACTCGTTTTATGATATCAAAACTGCTTTAGTATCTGAACCGGTACTTGCCATATATAATCCCGAATTTGAGAATCGGGTGCATACGGACGCCTCGAATCATGGGATAGGAGGTATTTTATAAACAGAAAGGAGGGAAATAAAAAGCCATTGCATATTTCAGCATTCAAACTACTTCAACAGAACAAAAATGTCACTAGTGTGAACTTGAAGCAATGGCACTAGTATTCAGTATTAGAACATTTCACGTTTATTTATTAGGACGACCTTTTAAGGTTTTTACAGATTGTCAGGCTCTTAGTAACACATGAGTTAAAAAAGATATGCTGTCAAGGATAGGGCGTTAGTGGCTTGAGCTGCAAAGCTATGATTTTGATGTTCAATATAGGAAATAAAAATGCTGCACGTAGAGCACAGCGCACTAAGCCACATTGCTCAACCTTTGCAGTTTATAGCTGAAGAAAACTGGGTTGTGGCCGTACAAAATAATGGTGATGTCCAATATAGGGAGGTAAAGATGCTGCACGTAGAAGCACAGCACACTAAGCCACAATGCTCAACCTTTGCAGTTTATAGCTGAAGAAAACTGGGTTGTAGCAAAATAATGGTGATGTCCAATATAGGGAATAAAGACGCTGCACGTAGAAGCACAGCACACTAAGCCACAATGCTCAACCTTTGCAGTTTATAGCTGAAGAAAACTGGGTTGTGGCAAAATAATGGTGATGTCCAATATAGGGAGTAAAGATGCTGCACGTAGAAGCACAGCACACTAAGCCACAATGCTCAACCTTTGCAATTTATAGCTGAAGAAAACTGGGTTGTGGCCGTACAAAATGATGATCCGAAACTACAAACAAATATAAAAACATTGACGATCCGACATTAAAAAGCCGACGTTTTACATAGAAAAATAGAAAATGATTTTAAAATTATCATACCAAAAACAGTCCGTTGGAGAATCACAAAAATATTTCATAACAATAATGGTAACCTATGCGAGGCTAAAATTATTGAGTTAGTACAGAGAAAATATTGATTTCAAAAATAAAGACATTTTAAATCTAAGTATGTAGTCATATTTTAATGTCAATTTACAAAAAACCTTGTACATCCAAAATTAAAAATAATTACATACTCGTGATGATACGAGCAGTAAATTTGTTTATATGACTGGAAGGCAAACAAGCAGACGGATTTCCTGATGGTAAGAAATTCGCGCCGCCTAGAGACACCAAAGGTGGTAATGGTGCGTTGCCAACCAGAGGCCGGGATGTTGGACCTCGAGCAAAAGTAAGTTTACCGGCTACCTTACCCTCCGAACCGGAACACGTTATGACGTTATGGCGGCAGGAATAGGTAAGGCGGTGGTACCAATCCGGATGAGTCGCTGCGAAACTCTCCCACCTAGTCGGATGTCATGGTCACCTGTTTACATGTCACCTGTTTGGTTTTTGTTAATTTGTTACGATACCGAGTATGTTTAAGCATTGTAACGCCGATTTTTATCAAGATTTATCGACTAGGTGGTAGAGTTTCGCAGCGACTCGCCCGGATTGGTACTACCGCCTTACCTATTCCTGCCGCCATAACGTCATGACGTGTTCCGGTTCGGAGGGTAAGGTAGCCGGTAAACTTGCTTTTGCTCGAGGCCTAACATCAGGTTGGCAACGCACCATTACCACCTTTGGTGTCTCTAGGCGGCGGGAATTTCTTACCATCAGGAAACCCGTCTGCTTGTTTGCCTTCCCATAACATAACAAAAGTACTAACTACATTGTACGCCAGTATGTTAACAATACTTTGTTATTTTAATATTACATTAAAACAAAAACCACATTATTGATTAAAATATCAACCATATCTCCACCGTTACTAGTCTTAATTTTAAAACTATTTTCCTGTTTATAATATACCGAGTATTCTAGGCACTGTGACGACGATTTTCTACAAGTACTAGCTATATTCATCCGAGCTCCTTTGCAGAATAGACCATCTGCACTCCTGCCAGGCAGCTCGACAAAGTCGAGCATAGGCTTACCGTCGCCAACACCGTGACATCCTACTAGGTGGTAGAGTTTCGCAGCGACTCGTCCGGATTGGTACCACCGCCCTACCTATTCCTGCCGCTATAGCAGCCAATGCTTGCCGTTAACGTGTTCCGCTTTGGAGGGTAAGGTAGCCGGTAAACTTACTTTTACTCGAGACCTAACATCCCGGCCTCAGGTTGGCAACATACCATTACCAACTTTGGTGTCTCTGGGCGGCCTGTATTTCTTACCATCAGGAAATCCGTCTGCTTGTTTGCCTTCAATTATCATAAAAAAACTACATCACTAATTCCTTTGAACATTATTTGTATCTCCACCGTTATGAATCCTAATTTTGAAACTATTTTCAAACCATACCAATTCATGAACTAAACAAAAGAAAGAAACTTTAAATAATAAACAAATAAATGTTGTGTTATTTATTAATAAATAAAAAAAAACACTTACGATATTTGACACAAGAATCACTAACGTAAAACGTACTTCTCCTTAGAGGGTCAAGTACCAAATGAATATGCCAGAATTATGAAACTCGTAACCTCTGCGTCCTGTGAGTACTATTGTTCTATGTTCCTAACTGTAACTATTTCAGTAGATCACGTAATTATCGTCGGATGACGCTAGTATGAAACTTTTTCGTTACTACAACACTTATTTTAGGAATCTTCGATATAATTGTATTTTTTAAAGTAGCAACCCGAAAATAATATTTAAACCGACAGTGCAATATTTTACAAAACAAAAATCTATCCTGCACCCATAGTGACTTTTTTTGTCACATTAGTTTTTTGCGAAATATTATACAGTGCAAATTGATTGAGTTTTTTTTTCCATCATAATATGTTTGAATCAGATATTGTAATTTATTTTATCTTTGCGATTATTTGTCATAGATAACTAATTATTTGTTAAATTGTTATAATATAAAAGAATCTAAATTGTAAGAAACAAATGTTTTTTTGTTGTACAATAAAAAACGCTTATTGTGAAATGATGCTGTATTACAAATTATTATTTGCAAGTTAATAAGTTTAATAACGCAACAAAAAACAGAGAAATACAAACTTTTCATAAACAAAAAGTGATTTGTCGTAATATGATGGTGTGTCCTGCAATATGTTATGTATTGGGTGTGTCCAATGGCTTAACCATGTTGGCTTAAGGCCCCATACTCAGTCAGCCAGAAGAGCCAATCACCGCGCTCCCCTGTTCCATGATTACTATGAACAATGGCGCTCTAAAGTAAACGTCTTAAGCGACAAATCACTATTTTTGACACTATAAAAGTAATTTGAAAAAAAGTATAAAAACTGAAACATTTATCTTTTTGTATAGTACTTACCTACGTTAAATCTGGTGTCAATATTTTCATATTTGACGTAGACATTTGCGTTTTGCTTTCAAAAAAGGGTTAACTTTTTGATTTTTTTTAGAACAAAGTGAAATGAACGGTGTTTTGGAAACACTAGTCTAGTAAAGCATATTTATGTTAATCTTCTGTATTTTTGTCAGCAAGATCCATGATTGCTTTGTATGAAAAAGACAGTAAACTGCTGACGTATTTTAGCGTATATGGTCCCTTAACCCATAATAATAAGAAAATAAGGTGTGTCCCTTTTTTACTATACCATGCTGATTTATCCGACGGTAACGATAACATAAATTGAAGCACACAGTGTGTGATTATGATACTGTAGATTAATTAGAAATAATATTACGTCAAAATATGTTTATGTCTAAGTATTACAAAACGACTTTTTTAGGATTACGAGGAGTTAATCAAGGAACACCGGAAAGGCCGAGTGTTTTTTTTTATTGTCATTTCAGTAATATTATTATATTATATTAATATTACTAAATAGTATTGTTTAATTTTTTTGGCCCACGTGTTAACTTTAATTTTTTAAGTGTACCTTTTTTCATTAATTTGTTAAATTTTAAAGTACTAAATTTGTTTAAAATCAAATAAATAAACATTTGGCATTTTAACCTGAGAAATTACGAGTTGATAAATTGTAAATAAGGAAAGGCCGAGTGTTTAATGTGAATCTTTAAATTCATTAAATGTGGAAACTTTAAACTTACTATTCTGTGCTTGCACAGTGATATCACTTGAGTTTTAATAATATCATGTTGGTTTTCGTAACAATAGAGATGTTCCATTAGATTGCAAAAATCTTTATATATATAATTCTTCTGTGAGTGTGTATGTCACTGAACTCCTTCTACATAGACGGCTGGACCGATGTTGATGAAAGTTTTTGTGCGTGTTCAAGGGAATTCGAGAATGGTTTAGATTCACAATTGGTCTCCTGAAAAATGTTTTTTTAATTAATTTTTTAATAATAAGTAGTTGTCGATTTTGGAATGTTTCACATCGGATCCGACAGACTGCGCTCCTGTCGAAGCATTAATGTCAAGCGATACGAAGTTTGCTGGGTCAGCTAGTATTAGTATAATTTATGTGAACACTGTGAGAAAATAATCAGGTTTATTGAAATAATAGTCGTAATATCGATGGTCATGATAAAGACTTCTTACTTTAAATACCGATACTTTAAAATGCTTGCTGTGGCTGTAACGAATTTAACTCTACCGCTAGGCGAAGTGAAATAAACACCTCGTTATATTTAAGTATATTATTGAAGAGGCATTATTACATTATCTAGTAAGTTGGTGGTGATTACATTTGCGACAAAGGTATTTTTATGACTGGAAGTTTGGAGTAAGCCATTCATAGAGTTTGAGAAGAGAAATTGACTCAAAATACATCCCTGAGGTAGACTATTTATTTAATTTAATATTTGATGTATATTTAACTTTGAAATATAAATCAAATATTGCAGTATCTTCACGCACATATCCCCGTAGAGGTAGGCAGAGGTTATGCCACCCACAGTGTGATAGGTAGCAAGCCTATCGCCAACCGCACACACATCATTTACCGAGCAACATTTTTTTTAATAAAAAATTGGGAAATCCAAATTTTCCTTTAGTTGAGTGACCCGGGAATCGAGCCCGTGACTTCATGTATTCAAGTGCTACACCTGGACCCCTAGACCACAGAGGCGATATTATGTTTAAATATTACTTATACATAATAATGCATCTACGTCAAAGTAAAGAATCTTAACGACCACATCCCCGAAGTCTACTAGCGCCATACGTATTAAGCCTATACGGTCATTTTTAGTAAGAAATATTCTAAGACATCACCGAGTTTTCGATCATTGTGATGGGTGATCATAGTGACTCGGCTGACTCCATCGCCTGCCAGGAGAATAATTTGAAGATTTTTTTTTACACTGTTCGAGGGTATTCGAAGGCAAACAAGCAGACGGATTTCCTGATGGTAAGAAATTGACGCCACCTAGAGACACCAAGAGTGGTAATGATGCGTTGCCAACCCGAAGCCGGGATGTTAGGCCTGGAGTAAAAGTAAGTTTACCGGCTATCTTACCCTTCGAACCGGAACACGTCAACGGCAAACGCTGACACTATGGCAGCAGGAATAGGTAAGCTGGCGGTAAAAACTCTCCCACCTAGTAGGATATCACGGTGTTAGTAACGTTAAGCCTGTGCTCGCTTCTACGAGCTGCCTGACAGGAAGGCAGATGGTCTTTTCTACAAAGGAGCCCGGACCAACACGTAAGAATTTAATAAAATTTGTGTAACTGCCAATCCCTATTTTTGATGTATGCGTAAATAAGTGACTCATTGTTTGGAGTTATCATTTATCTTGTACAAATATCGATTTTGTCAACAGTACACAGGTGTGAGTGATTGTTAGATATGTTTAATCCAAGCGGTGTTGAGTGATACACTGGGTGACTCATAAAATAAGGGTAAATCTCGTATTTTATTTTACTTATAACCCCCGACGCTAAACAGACAGATAAACACTTCAAAATTATAATACGAGGGGTATTATATTCCCCGTGTCGGTCCGGGCTCCTTTGCAGAATAGACCATCTGCCTTCCTTGCCAGGCAGCTCGTAAAAGGCGAGCATAGGCTTATCATCACTAACACCGTGACATCTGACTAGGTGGTAGAGTTTCGCAGCGACTCGCCCGGATTGGTACCACCGCCTTACCTATTCCTGCCGCCATAACGTCATGACGTGTTCCGGTTCGGAGGGTAAGGTAGCCGGTAAACTTACTTTTGCTCGAGGCCTAACATCCTTGGTGTCTCTAGGCGGCGTGAACTTTTTACCATCAGGAAATCCGTCTGCTTGTTTGCCTTCCTATAACATAAAAAAATAGACATTTACTAAAGCCAAAACGAAATGAAACAAAGAACGCGAAGCGTCAATCCCAATCAGATTATCTTTATACCAGTATTAAATCTTCACAACTTGTAACTGTATCACGTTGGAGATTAAATAGATTATCTGTAATAGTAGCCATGGCCCACGCGTAACCTCGTCCACACGAGGATTTGTGGCAGTACACGCACAAATGTAGTTTTTGGATGGAACTACCCCATCGCCCCGTATTAGCCTACGATCTCGCAGCTAAAAATTTGGATCTAAGGTCAGTCACTCGCTTATTTTTTTTTTATGATAATGGAAGGCAAACAAGCTGGCGAATTTCCTGATGGTAAGAAATTCCCGCCGCCTAGAGACACCGAAATTGGTAATGGTGCGTTGCCAACCAGAGGCGGGGATGTTATGCCTCGGGCAAAAGTAAGTTTACCGGCTACCTTACCCTCCAAAGCGGAACACGTCATGACGTTATGGCGGCAGGAATAGGTAAGGCGGTGGTACCGATCCGGGTGAGTCGCTGCGAAACTCTACCACCTAGTCAGATGTCACGGTTTTAATGACGGTAAGCCTATGTTTGCCTTTTACGAGCTGTCTGGCAGGAACGCAGATGTTCTATTCAAAGGAGCCCGGACCAACACGGGGACTTTGCCGGGGGAGACTTTGAAGGAAACTTTCTATATTCCAATTATTCTTAAATTTGTATTTATCTACGTTCCAAGCGGATGGTAGCCAATGTTTACAACCGTCTACTTATTAAACATTTTCCAGACGGTTGCAAACACTTCCAATAAAGGTAACTTTGGGGGAAACTTTGTTTCCTTCTTCCTATTATCATTCAACTTAGATTTAGTCTACGGTTCAGATGGATGCAAACCTAATATTTACAACCATCTAGAACCAATACTAATATCGACTTGTCATATTTTTGTCTTCTATACATAGTATAAAGCAAAGTCGCTTTCCGCGTCTGTCTGTATGTATGTATGCTTATATTTTTAAAACTACGCAACGGATTTTGATGCGGTTTTTTTCAATAGGTAGAGTGATTCAAGAGGAAGGTTTATATGTATAATAACATGCTTCATATATTAGAGAACCACTGATAATTTCAAGATTTCTAATGCGAAGTCGTAAATAAACATATTTTTTTGCGCTTGCATTGCAAACGCTGGCTGAACTCTACGAGATAGGTCAAAATAATTAACTAAGTATTGTTAACCCTAAAAAGGTCTACAAAAAAGTTCGCGAAGGTATATGTCTATCTCTTAGGGATAACTTACAATAACCGATTTTTATCTTTTACTTTTTACGAAAAATAATGGCTCATTTACGAAGCGATTTAAAGCAATACAACATGAATTCTTATCTAATTAAGTATCTTAAATAAGTTTTACATTTAATATAGAACAATATAGCCCTTTACAGTATGTAAATTAAACGAATAGTTTCGGAGATATTACAGGTTTAAAATATAGGGATATCGCGGTTGCGGCGGTACCGGCTGGCCGCGGTGCGTGCGCGACGAAGCATAGGACTGTAATTTACAGCGATCGCACGCATTTATCGGAGCTCCCTAGCGAGAAAAATAACGAACTTAATAAAAACGTGCTTTTCAGCGCGACATTTTTTATCTAAATTGTATTTACGTTCGTAATTTAATAATCCAC
>NJDD01000515.1:35396-65269 GCA_002245505.1 Calephelis nemesis
GCAGGAAGGCAAATGGTCCATGATAAGGAGCCCAGACCAACAGAGGGATTTTTTTACTCGATGAATAGCGAATGGGTTTTGATTTGGGTTATGTTGTGGCAAGGTGTCGAAATTTAGTAATAGGTCCCATATAAATTTTAACAATAACCGACAAGCAGTTGTCGAGTTTTTTTTATATATGAATGCAGAATAGAAAAGACCATCTGCCTTCCTTGCCAGGCAGCTCGTAAAATGCGAGCATAGGCTCGTCGTCACTAACACCGTGACATCTGACTAGGTGGTAGAGTTTCGCAGCGACTCACCCGGATTAGTACCACCGCCTTACCTATTCCTGCCGTAATAACGTCATGGCGTGTTCCGGTTCGCAGGGGACGGTAGCCGGTAAACTTACTTTTGCTCGAGGCCTAAAATCCCGGCCTCAGGTTGGCAACGCACCAGTACCACCTTTGGTATTTGTAGGCGGCGTGAATTTCTTAACATCAGGAAATCCGTCTGCTTGTTTGCCTTCCAATATCTTAAAAAAAAGGAACAAGTACATGTCTATCCTGATGATAACAGTCAACCGTGGTCTATTGACACCATTGAGGATTTATGTGGATTGTCATTGGTGCACAGAAAAACTCGTAAGAGTTTATGTTGCACCTGTATTGTTAATCATATTATGTTTGTTTTTAATGCAAATAAAATAAAAATAAATAAAGGTATCTTCCTCCCAAGTTTAAATAAATTCATCCTGTGGCAAGGATGCTTATTTTAAAAGTCTACCGGCTACACTGCCCTCGGGAGCGGAACATGACAGAGTCATTATGGCGGCAGGAATAAGTAAGACGGACCCTACCGGGACAAGTTGCACAGCACTCTACCACCAGTGGTCATATTGGAAATAATCTATAACCTGTGCTTGTCTCTTACGAGCTATCTCCGGACCAACACGTGGACAATAAGTAGTTTTTTGGTGTCCTAAGACGACATAACAATATAATTGCAATCGGATTTATGGGATATTATTGCGCTTAAATTTCCTATTTCACATTTTATTGCGCTCTAATTATTACAGGTAATTAAGTTTCAATTGTTTAGTATTTACAATATCTTTACGTATAACCCCGGATTCTCATTCTCATGATCACTATGACTACTCTTTGTTTGCGAAACGTTAATTATATTCTTTGTCTTGTAAAGTTTCTTATATCTTTTGTTCTATATCAGGTAATGAGGATAACGAACTATGGATATAATCTCCGGAAATGCCACTTCGATATATCAACATCTGATAGTTCGGCATCATATTAGAAAGTAGCGCTGGGCTGAATAGCGTAAACCGAAACCGAATACCAACCTCTGTCTTTGCCTTTTGCTTCAAGTTCCTGTGTTTATCGATTACTAGCAGTTTCACGCAGTTTCGCCTGCGTAAGTTGGCTTCTAATGCACCGATTTTAATGAAACAAAGCCTGAGTCACTCAGGGATAATGTAGCATTCTAAAGGTGAAAGAATTTTTGAAATCGGTCCAGTTGTTTCTGGGCCTATTCATTTCAAACAAACAAAAAAATCAAACCTTTCCTCTTGATAATATTAGTATAGACAAAATATAATTTGGATTTGTTTTTCTCTTACAAAAAAGGCTCAAAAAACAAATTTGATCTCGAGTCTTAAATTATCTTTGCCACTATATTTCACTGAATTGGTGTAGTGGTTTAGTACAGCGTACACACAGACTTTCGTATTTATAATATTACTAGTCTCCCACTATGGCTTAGCGCGAGTGTAGAGTAATACCAACGCCAATGTTTAAAATTCTCAGCGTTTCTCTAATATATCACCAAATGTGCTTACTTGAAAATGCAAATCTTTCTCTTTAACCATATATGTTTATTGATAAAAAAAACATTAAAACACGTATTTTAAAAGCTTTAATAGTGCAGATGGTAGCAAGCAGATTGTAGGTTTTGTATGTAATATAAGTTCTTAATTTTAACCGACTACACATACGAAAAATAAAATATTATCGCTCGAAACGATCTCTATCACAAAAACCTCATCAAAAAACCGTATCCGAAACCACCACCGGTCCATCACTAGTATTGAGCAAAAGTAGGCTGTGTAGGCGTAGCCGGGGTGACGCAACCTTGACTTGAGCCTGTAAGCCCCGCCTCCTATCAACTGTGCTACGTTCTAAAATGGTACAAAACTACTGCAATTGTATACGTGACCGACTGGTCACTTTTTACCCTGGATACAGTTAGTCGAAAAAGTACCTTGTTGGACACGTTATTCATAGGATTATAATAAATAATAAATATTCTTGGACAAGTAACACAAATTGAATCTAACCCCAAAGTAAGCTAATTATATGCTTGTGTTATGGGTGTTAGTCAACGATACTAATACATAGAAATACTTAAATATATACCAGAATAAATTTAATAAACACCCAGACCCGGAAATGCAGACATCTAAATGTTCATCACACAAATGCCTGCCCCCGTCGGGAATCGAACCCGAGCCTCGCGGTTGATCGGTGTAGTTAGGCGTGTACGCTAGCCACTCGACCAACGACAATGATAGGCAAAACGAGGTATTGGATTCCGGTGGTAGATTTTCGCAACTCGCACAGATTGGTGCCACCGCCCTACCTATTCCTGCCGACGTAACGTCAGTGCTTTTCGTTGACGTGGTCCGATTCGGAGAGTAAGGTAGCCGGTAAACTTACTTTTGACCGAGGCCTAACATCTCAGGTTGGCAACGCACCATTACCACCTTTGGTGTCTCTAGGCGGCGTGAATTTGATACCATCAGGAAATCCGTCTGCTTGTATGCCTTCCAATATCATAAAAAATTCAAAATTATGTAATTATGTCCAACGCAAAATAAAACAGTGGCAGTGGCATTATAAACTTTTTCCTAATCTTTTGACTTCTGATTGATTCTTCATAATGCTGGGACCACACTAACGGGAAAATGCCGTTAACAATCGCGATGATAGACGTTCAACATAGATTTAAATATCTTCACGCCCATATCCTCGAGGAGGTTGGCACAGGCACAACCAGGGAACCAACGACTAGCCGAAGACACTAAATCCCACAATTTGATAGGTGGCAAGCCGGGCACATTTCCAATCTCGAGCAACATTTTTTTTTATTGCCCGACCCGGGATTCGAACCTGGGACCTCAGGCAGTCAAGTCCAACAACTGAACCGCTAGACCACAGAGGTTAAGCTATGACTTATTGCGACAATTTTAAACGGCATGCTATAGCAGTTTCACGTTAGACGATAGCTCAAGTGGTAATACATCATAGAGATTAAAACCAGACTTATTATATTGAAGTGGCCACACTATCTCGTATAACAAATGTAATATTATCGCGATAATCAACGGTATTTGACGTTTATATGTAGTGTGGCCCCAAGGAAAAGCCATTATTAATTAGCGGCCATTAAAGCCATTATAAATTTAAAAAATAAATTTCTATTACAAAGACGGACTGAACTATCAATTCAATTTGGTATACAGATAGCTAAAGAACGCTGATAGATTTTTTTACAAACTACACCAAAAGGAGTCAAAAAGCCCCCCCATGAAAGTGGATTTCAAAAGTTTAAAATTACTTACAATAATCTGAGCTCCATTTTTATGGCCCCCTGTATTCCATCTGATATTCAGATATGTATTAAATCATTAAAAAACTGCAATAGTACTGGGTTCGATGATATTTCTACAAAAGTAGTAAAAATTGTCGCTGAAACTGTATCTCCTATTTTAAGTCATATAGTAAAATTTATGTATAAGTAATGGAAAATTTCCAGATAAGCTAAAATTTACTCTTGTTAGGCCAATTCATAAAAATGGTGATCTAAATGATTTAAATAACTATCGACCGATAGCCCTGATCTCAGTTATTGCTAAGATTATTGAAAAATGTATATATAATAGGTTGATTACTTTTTTTGAACATTGTCGCATATTTACAAATGCTCAAAAAGGTTTTAGGAAAGAGAAAACCGTAAACAGGGCTGTATTTGATTATCTTTATAAAATTTTATTTAATCTAGATAAAAAATTGCCTGTAGCAGCTCTTTATATGGATATATCAAAGGCTTTTGACAGTGTTGACCACCAAATTCTCCTGAAAAACTTTACGCATGTGGTATAAGACGTAACGCCTTAAAACTTATTGAGGATTATCTCAGTAATCGTTATCATATAACAATCATTAATCATTTATGCCTGAAAACAAACATTATGCAAATGTACAAATCCACGCCATTGAAAGTAGTAGGTGGTGTCCTCAGGGAAGTATTTTAGGGCCGCTTCTATTCCTGATTTACCTAAATGATTTACCAGATGTTACAAATTATCCAATGATATTATTTGCAGATGATAGTACGTTAATTTTTAATGACTACACGGATGATGTTAAGGTTATTGAGAATAATATTAATAGAAATTTAGAATTAGTGATGCAATGGATTCAGCAAAATAATTTAAAAATTAATTTTGATAAGACAAAAATTATGAATTTTAACCTACAGCAAAATAAAAAACTAAACCTGAAATTGGACATTAAATATAATACATTTCAAATCGAACAGGTAAACATTATAAAATTTTTAGGATTAACATTGGATAGTAATTTGTCATGGAAAATGCATATCGACTTATTGTGTAAAAAAATTAATCAGTTTTCGTTTGCGCTTCGTTTATTGAGAAAAATAGTAAGTGAAAAGGAGGTCTTAACTGCGTATAATGGGTTTGTTTCATCGATAATTCGCTTGGGCATAATATTTTGGGGCAATTCGGTAAATAAAGACATTCTATTTAGAAATCAGAAGAAATGCATTAGATCTATTTTTGGTCTGCGTCAAACAGACAGTTGCAAACCTTTTTTTCAAAGGCATGGCATCTTAACAGTGCCTTCATTATATATACATGAAGCCGTAACATTTGTAAAGAGAAATGTAGATCTGTTTACATTTTTAAAAGGAAGAGACAATAACAAGGACAAAATACAATATGAAACGCATAAAACAGCTTTTTATAGTAATAATGTGGTCTTGATGATTCAGCGTATTTATAATCATCTGCCTGCTTCACTGCGAAACATTGATGATATTAAAAAAAATAAAATAAATATCAATAAAATGCTAAAAGCCAAAGCTTTTTATGACGTCAATGAATACTTTAATTGTAAATGGGATCCGTAATTATTGATAAATAAGTATTAAATTAATGCTTTATAAATATTTATTATTTGAATTTGTATTAAAATTGTAATGATTGGGACATTAATATAATTTAGATTTAATTGAATAATTTAATTATATATTTAATTTAATTGAATTAAGATTTTATGGACATCAATATAATTTAGATTTAATTAAAATTTGACAAAATGTAATAGTATTTAATTTAAATGGGTGTATTTGATTAAACTTTATTTATGTACAATAATATAAATAAGAGCAGGCTAGTTGGAGTATTACTAGTTCTGCATTGAATCTACAATGTCTGCGTACATACATGAGATAGTGAAACTGATTGCTGCAAATTTTAAATTTTACTTCTTAAATTTACGTACTTCTTCCTAAATAAAATTTGTACGCCACTAGGCAAGGAGTAGTCGTTCTTTTGTAATGTAATCTTTAAGATCTATGACTGTACCTACTCCTACAAATAAATAAATGAATTGAATTGAATTGAATTGAAAAGTGACATAAATTTTGTATGAAAACTAAACTACTTACATTCTCAAAATTTGATGTCTGATTCTAGTTATCTGTGTGTTTATAAGAATACGAGATAAGATACACCGACTAAATACTGGGACAAAATTAAATATGACTTAAATTATTGCAAAAACATCGTATAATGGAGGTTTATCTTATCTTACCAGTCATTTAAAAATATAAGAGCGAATCAATAATTATTTGGAGTCAGTAATTACATATTTTTATAGTAGGTATACTATAAAATATTTAAACAACGGGTAAATATTTAAACGGCGGGTGGAACAAAAATATATTTTTGTTCCGGGTGGAACAAAAATATATTTTTGTTCCACCCGCTCTATTTATACCTATAGGAAACAATATGGTAAGTATTGTTTTTCGTATTTTCTCTGCAATTTTCACGTTCTTTAGAACCTTAGAATAACCTTTTTCGAACCTTCTCCTGGCAATAACTAACACAATAAAAAATAATTAGCCAAATCGGTCCAGTCGTTAGGAACAATTTCTTGAATCTCGATATCATGCGAATTGCTAATTGGAATCGTACCTATACGGTTGCTTCACCAGCTCGCGTCAGTAGAGTTTGCAGGTTTGAGGGAAAATATAAAAATGTTCGAAATCTAGTTTTAAATTAACTAATATAGTCTATTTTAGGATTGAACTATGTTTGAGGCAAAATATCTAGTGTTTTTTTTTAATAGTTAAAATAATTTAAATAAGGTGATTTCGCCAGTTCGCGACCACCTCCTTATGAAGGAAGTATGGGGAGATTTTCTAAGAAATTTCAAAGAAATATTGGGTTTTAACGTTGTCTTTATAAAATACATATGCTTACGCCAAGTCTATTGCAAGGTCGGCAGAGAATATAAAGTGCCAAGTGTCACGCGCTTCCTTCACATTCATTACTTTTTTCATACAAAAAAAATCTGGTTGAGGAGACTCTGGTGGCAAGAGTTGGCCTTAGAATAAATTGGCCATAGAATTTCATCCTAGGTTTCCCAGGGTAACTACATCCATTAACTTTATGTACCTACGTCATTTTAGGAACTTTTGAACACAGTACTAGCGGATTATTAAAACTTAGTTACAAATAAATTTAATGAGTCCGTCCGGCAAAATTATTTACCTATTGTTAACTATTAATTAAATGTTAATAACTATTTTGTTCCACAAACGAATTTCCTGCTGCTAAGATATACCTACGTCCTGTTAATATACGTAAATACCTTCCTTCCTACTCCTTAAAATTAACCACTTAACACAATTAAAAAAGAATTGGCTAAGTAGGCGCAGTGGTCCGGAATACTAGGGTTCTCTTGAATCTCGATATCATGCGAATTGGAAATAGGAATCGTATAGGGTCGTTTCGCCAGTTCGCGTCCACTTAGTTCATTAATAGACGTAAATTTCCTGCTGATAAGATATACCTACGTCCTGTAAATATACATAAATTTTATTCTGTTTACCTACTTACACTTTTTCCTGTAAGCTATAATTTTCAAGCGAAGCTATTGCTTACAGGAAAAAATGTTAACGTAATATCAAAAATGCATTTTTTAAAAAATAAGGTTCCAGTATTTAATATCCTGAATAGTGACGACACACGAATGCGGCGAAATATGGCTAAAATCTGGAGAATGTACATATGACATATTATCGTATAAAAATATATTTGATCAGTTGGACATCGTTGAAGTTGTTTGGTTTGCTCAAAAATGTTGATCGAGTTTATAGAGGACTATCGGCTCGCCCCAGCTTCGCACGGTTATGAAATATACATATAAACCATTTCAATCACTTTATCTATTTAAAAAAACCGCATCAAAATCCGTTGCTTAGTTTTAAAGATTTAAGCATACAAAGCACATAGGGACAGAGGAAGGGACTTTATTTTATACTATGTAGTGATAAAATATCGGAAAGAAGCTGGTACTTGCATACAAAGAAGCAATCGTTGATTTATTCTGAGAATTGCTGTAAATAAAACGACGGTTGAACTCCGGGAGTCCCGGCAGAAGTGAAAACTTGAATATTAACGTTGTGCATTTTTGATATTTTGGAATGGTTAGGAAATAATTTTGCACGAATTGCTTTAATTATCAGTATGAAAGTACTATCATTTATGTGGTAGAATACAATATTCATTTATTGCACTATCGTACACGAACATGACAACACGAACATTCGCGCAAGCGCCCTGCGCCGTCTTACGAATTTTCGATCAAGTCACGTGTCCTAACGCGAGTTAAGAAGATTTTACCCATTCCAAAAAAGTGCACAACGCCGCTAACGAAGTTTTCACTTCAAAAAACGTACCTTAAGAATTATAAATCAAACTAAAAACCTTTGTTTTCTAAGTCTTTAAATACCTATATATGCAATATTATATTGTGAACAGAATCACCCAGACATTTTAATGTTTGTGTTAATTTTAATGTTTTGTTAAGATATTTATGATAATTTGGTTAATGAGGTTATGCCCTGAAATAAGATAACTTGTACCAAAATGTACTCAAATGCAACTAAGTTTTAAGTTTCCTGTGGTCTTTTCTAGATGTTTTGTAATATAGTATATACCTAGTAGGTACCTATTACAAAGCTTAGAATTGTTTGAACATGGTACGACTCGGAATCTTGAGAAAGGAAAAGAAGAAAGGCTGTAAACCGTTTTTTTATATTGGAAAGCAACCAAGCAGACGAATTTCGTGATGGTAAGAAATTCACGGCGACTAGAGACACCAAAGGTGGTAATGATGCGTTGCCAAACTGAATCCGGTATGTTAGGCCTCAAGCAAAAGTAAGTTTAAAGGCTACCTTACCCCAGAACCGGAATACGTTAACAGCAAGCACTGACGTTATGGCGACAGGAATAGCTATGGCGGTGGTACCAATCCGGGCGAGTTGCTGCGAAACTTTACCACCTAGTAGGATGTCAGGGTGTTAGTGACGGTAAGCCTATGCTTGCCTTTTACGAGCTGCCTAGCAGGAAGGCAGATAGTCTATTCTGCAAAAGAGCCTGGACCAACACGGGGAAAGCACATTATCATTATCAGCTTAAGGTGCACATGGGTACTAGTAAAACCTTAGGGAAGAATTTGTCACACAGTATTTAGAATAATCTTGAACATCTCCAATTCGTATTGTAATGTATAAATATTGATGCATATTTTCCTTAGTCACCTCTTCATGTGTGAAAGGATGGACCAATTTTGATAATGATTTTTGTAATTTTAGTTACTATCAGAAGATTCATATAAAAAATCAATATTCATACATTTTTCAGGAAAACAGTCCCTACATAATTTACCTGTTAACATTTTTTGCAGTACAAACAGATAAAATAAAAACATTCTTTAAATTTAATACCTGAAAATCCTGCACAAGAGCCTCAATTTATAGATTTTGTTTCCATTTCATTATTACATAAGTCATTTTTGCACATTGGAGTAGGAATTGTGCTTAAATAAAGGGTTGTTCACAAAAATCAAGAAGTAACACGATAGCATAGGGGTGCCATGAGATATCACATGTGTTTATTCTATAGTTAGGAGGCACAATTTATAATTGTAAAGATCCACATATATTACATTTATTTTACCATATTGTTTTCATAATAGATTATCTTAGCCAATTTTTATTAAGTTATTTAATTTTGACATAGTAATTAATTAGGCCTTGGAGAAGGACATAAGCCAGTTCTTATCTTGTTTTAATAGTTATCATATTATCTTATTATATTACTAGCTGCGCCCTGCGGTTTCACCCGCGTAAGTCCCAATCCCGCGGGAACTCCGGGATAAAAAGTAGCCTATATGTTATTCTGGGTCTTCAGCTACCTACATACCAAATTTCATTGTAATCAGCTTTGTAGTTTTTGCGTGAAAGAGTAACAAACATCCATACATCCATACATACAAACTTTCGCATTTATAATATTAATACGATAGGATATAATTATCACATTTTAATCAGGACTTTATAAAATATTTTAATGTCAGAAATTATCACAACAGTGTATCATTTTTTACCATCTCCTTGGTCGAATGGCTAGCTTACACGCCTAACTACATCAGCCAACCGCGAGGCTCGGGTTCGGTTTCTGACGGGGGCAGGCATATACATATATATGCCCGGCCCCTGTGTGATGAACATTTAGATGTTTGCATTTTCCAGTTCTGGGTGTTTATTAAATATATTCTGTTATCTATTTAAGTATTTCTATGTATTAGTATTGTTGACTAACACCCATACGAGGGTCAAACTGAAAGTTCTTAGAAAATCAAAAACTAAGCATTCTAGCAAGTTATTAGTTTTATTATAACTTTTCAAAATAGCGTCCATTTACATCAATACATCGCTGCATTCGATGGAACCATTGAGAAAAGCACCTTGCCCACTCGGCCTTAAGAGACGGCGTTTTGAAACGCAGCCACTGCTTCTTCGGCGTCCATAAAATGTTTTCCTCGAAGTTTTTCTTTTATTTTCGGGAATAAATAAAAATCGCAGGGTGCGAGGTCGGGGCTATACGGCGGGTGACCCAGTAATTCCACGTCTGAGGTCGCCAAATAGTCGATCGTTTGCCTGGCGGTGTGCGACGAGGCATTGTCGTGATGAAGGAGGATCCTGCTGCGAGGTCGTTTCTCTCGAACTTTTTCCAAGACAAGTGGCAAACAGTTGTCAGTGTACCACTCTGCATTAACCGTTTTCTGATCCTCTAAGACAACTGTCGCGTAATGACCTGTCTTTCCGAAGAACGAGGCCACCATCTTTTTTCCAACAATTCGACCTCGCTTCACTTTAGTTGGCAACTCTTCGGAAGGAAACACCCACTGAGCAGACTGTCTTTTGGTTTCCGGATCATAACAGTAAATCCAGCTTTCGTCACCCGTTAGTATGTCGAACACAGCATTTCAGTCACCTCCGTTAAATTTTTGGATCATTTCTCAGCACCAATCAACACGGCGGAGTTTTTGAGCCTCGGTCAAATTATGCGGTATCCAGCGGGCACAAAGCTTCCTGACCGCTAAGTCACTCTTTTGTCAGTCTCTATCATACGCCGCACAACACTGATATTGTCTTCAGTCGTCGCTGTAGAAGGCCGTCCCTCACGCAAATCATCGGTGAGATTAGTTCGACCACGTTTGAATTCATTAAACCAGTTGTAAACTGTGGCACGAGATGGGGCTTCATCGTGAAAAGCCAATCGAAGTCTATCATAACTTTCTTGTTGACTTATATGACATCGAAAGTCATAAAAAATCATTGCACGAAAATTTTCTCGGCTTAAATTCATTCTGACGTGCACAGACAATTTTCAATTTGCCGCCAAATCGTAAAACAAATGACAAATGAATGAAATGTATACTCAATATTATTGGTAAAGAGTTCTATTTTCAAAATTTAAACTTATTTTTTTAATATAATGCTTTTAAGTTGCCAGTTCTAAAAACTTTCAGTTTGGCCCTCGTAATACAAACATATAATTTGCTTACCCCAAAGGGTAAGATTCAATTTGTGTGACTTGTCCAGGGACATTTATTTATTCATTTCATTAGTTATTTAACTTTTAAAAAATGTCAAGTCTACTTTCTTTGATTGAAAATTCTAGTCTATTCTTGCTTGATATCTACGAGATAGCAGATAGCTAAATAATCCTAAAAACATGGCCAACATCACTTGCAACAGTTAATCACTTTCTTGCAACTAGAATCTTGGTATGCAAGTGTTTGTAATCACTATTTTGCATGATGATGCTTAAACACATATGATGTGGTAAGTATTGAAGATACATTTGTCATCAATCTATTCTACATATGTCACCCATGTCAGGTGATAGGCGCCTTGTAGTAAAAACCAGAAGAATGAGTTGTTTTCTCAAAAACTGTAGTACTAGTACTTAAAAATAAAATTTCATCTATACTAATATTATAAAGAGGAAATGTTTGATTTTTTGTTTGTTTGAAGAGAATAGGCTCCGAAACTACTGGACTGATTTCAAAAATTCTTTCATCTTTAGAATGCTACATTATTTCTGAGTGACATAGGCTTTGTTCCATCAAAATCGGTGCAGTAAAAGCCAAGTTACGCAGGTGAAGCTGCATGAAACTATTGGTCTTTTATAAAATCTATCTTTGCCAAAATAGTGAAATTATTAAAATTATGATAATTACAGTCAAGGATCAAATCAAATTTAGTATTGGTATAAAACCAAGCAATTATTAATGAACCATTCCTCTGACACCGACAAAAACTATACACAAGGCAAAACTAAAACCGTAATGTTAGCATTTAACTTTAAAAGAGTAAACTTTATCTAAATACTATTAAAGTTTAAAACACCTTAAACAACAATATTTAGAAAATTGGAAGGCTTTACTGACAATACATGACAATATTTTAGTAAAAGACAACTCTACAACCTTGAACATAAAGCTGAATTTTATTTATACGGTAGTTTAAGTACAGTTGTACCGAAGTTGCACTGAGGAAACATAACATACTTAGGTTCAACATTCATTTATACAATTATCTACAAATGAAGCAGCTGTTAAATAGTTTTCGTGTATAGGGATACAGTTATCTTTATTTAACAATTGTTTTTTAGACATCTTTAATTTTAAAGTGTGAATTTATGCCACTCATGTATTACAATTTGAGATCTTATTGAGGTAGACTTACTTTAATAAGTACTAGTAACCTTTCTATTCAATAGGCTAGCTACTCTAAGCATAATTAAGATATAAAGACGTAAAATAATATAATAGCATAACTTAAGCACTTTAATTACTGAAAAGACTTCAGAAATACTAACAAATAAGTTGAGAATGTGCAGAATAGTATAAAGCCTGAAAGTCAGTCAACAGCAACATAATAATTTTTTTGCAGAATAGGACCAACAAAAACTGCCTCTGACACCATAAGTAGAGTCTACAATTTGGGTCTCTATCTAAAATCTTGATTTGATCCAAAAATAAGCAAATTGCATGTGAATTAATCAACATTAACACTACAAAGACATTAATTAAATATACACCCAGACCTAGATTCTGCACCTGTTAAAAATTGTACAGGTTTAAATAAAAATGAGATGATCAAAGTTCAACAATAGTAACAATGACAATAAGAAAACCCCTTGAGTCATATTCAATTTCAAACAACTTGTTTAGATTACATTATGCCCATAAATCAACATGTATTACGTAAATACGAAAGACATTGCTAGATTGTGCATGTGTTTGAATAGTATTACATATTATTAGAAGTATGAAACCCATTTGATGAATGTCACACTTTAAACAACCCCGACTAGTTGGTAACGCACCATTTATATATAAAGAATATATAGGTGTCTATTACTTACTAATAGGAAAATAGCTTCCCCGTTTTCTTATATCATAAAAAATTGTACGAATAACGTTTAAGCGTTATATTTGTAAAAACACTAACAAAATTAAATCGCTTTTCATAATGGGTACTTAAAGTAAACAATAATACAGGTAGCTAATGTTACGATTGAAAAATTTGAATAAATTTTCATTGCTATAATCTCTGCCATCACCTAATTAACGAGATATTATAGCATAGCATACATTTTCACAATAAAAATATGTAAAGGCAAAATTATTACCTAGTAGGAGAAATGGTGATCCCCTTCGACACCATACGCAAGACAAATTCGAAGGTTGCTGATTCACAAAACACAATTAAAGTCACACGTATTCGGAGACACTTATCACTAAAAGGAAGAGTTATCGATGAAAATGTTTGGATTTAGTTCCGTATTCGTTTATTATTAAATTATCGTCGCAAAACACTAACTGCACTTAGCGACTCGTTTGCAACTTCCAGCAACTTCACTTTTCATATTTTTGTCTTTTGCCAATTTGGTAGATTACCAGCAACCACACTTCATATCAGTCGATTTGACAATGACAGTTGATACTGACATGAATGTCAGTCAATTGGAGAGTTCTCTAAAGTCATACCAATGTAAGTTCGGTCTTTCCAGAATGTTACCGGTTTTTGAAGCAAACATTTTTTAGAAAGACAAAACCAACATATTAAAAAAAAACTTAATGTGTTCTATAAATCACACTTTTTTTATTTAAATTATCTTTTGTTAAAAAATTCAAAACAAGTGTATGGATAAAAATTACAAAACATATGTTTACAAAGCAGATTAAAAAACTTATACCCAGAAATTATCTTACATACCCATACTTATTCTAAAATTAATTTACAGCAATGACAAATCGATACATTCATTGTTAATACATTGATTTGAGAATTAAATAAACGTAAATCATAAATTAGAGATTTCCATTTAATGGACATGCGCATTACACACGTTAAAGTAACAAAAACAAAGCTGTTGTATTGATTTTATGTATATCACTTTTAAGAAAAGTATTAAAAAACGTTTTGAAATGTTATACGTACTTGTCTTCTGTACGTTTTATTTAATGCCAAAAATAATATGCGATCAAAGTGGCGTTACATTCACTTTTAAAGAATATCAATACAAAGACACTCCCAAAAATGTAAGTTTCAATAGTATTAATTTAAAAAAATTGTAATTTTGTGTACATTTACTTTTTTACATAATCATATAATTATTTATAATAATAGTTATAAAGTAAAATTGTTTTCGTTTCTTATGAATTAAAGTGATTTTTTTTCAACAACTAATGGAAAAGAGGGGTATTTCAACTTTAATGTTTGTATGTTTGTGCATATGTGAGGCTCGTTGTGACACAGATGAACCGTTTTCAATACGGTTTTTTGAAGTGAAACTTCTTTATCGGAGTTGGAAAAAAAATTAGTGTAACATTTTTTCATTACGCGTCACATTTTTCCGTTACGCGCCATATTTAATCTTATCCCTACCACGCGTGATTCGAAGTATATATACTTTCTCCAGCGGAGTAGGGATTGGCAATAAACAATGCATTCAAGATATCGAAAGTCTATTACATTTTAATTTAACGATATTTAATTTCAGGAAATAACGTTTAGAGAATTTGAAACAGCTTGTGAACAGAGCAGTTCCTGTAACCAAATGAGTGGATTAACTAGAACACGCTGTGTACGCGAATGTATTTCTCCATCTTGTTATAGAGATCTTTATTCCTCTGATCCGGTAATATTAATTTTATATTCAAAACCATTCATTGTTATGCTAATCAGTCAAAGGTTGAAAAACTAAAATATATATTTAGCAAAATTATAAATTTTATATTTGTTATAAAATTGTTTTCTGTTTATCAATATTGTCAACTGACACTTTTAGTAAACTAGCTGTGGCAACCAGCGCTGCCTGCGCAATTCCACATGAATAAAAACTATCCTATGTGTTAATAAAAGTTACCCTCTATGTTTTTACCAAATTTCATGAAAATCGGTTTAATAGTGTTTGCGTGAAGGACTAACAAACAAGCAAACATACAAACTTTCGCATTTATAATATTAATAGGATAAAGTCAGGTAAACATCCTAAAGACCTGTTATAGAGTTTTATTTGACTATTGAACTACAACATAAATATGTAATTATTTCATACATTTGAGATGCCATTAGATCATAACGTTTTTTCTTTGTTTCAGTTAGAAGATGGAGAAATCGATGTTCGACTTAATTCGTTTAAAGGTTGCTTTATTCAAAGAATCAGTCGAACAAGAAATTGATTTCGTTCAAATGTTATATCTTCTTTTCTCTTATGTATAAATAAAATACACAAAACAAGGCGAAAACTCATGTTCTTCATGTTTGTGAGTACAATTTCTGATCTGTTATATACTTAAATAGATGTAGTTGTTATGTGATGACGATTAAAAAAAATACATGATATTTGTTATCACTAAGCGACAAAGACAGATTTATGATAACGGTACACTAACTATTTATTTAAAACATTATAGTATTGTAGATGGAGTTCAGATAAAGACGCTAGATGTAGGCGCTAGAAACTATAAAGTTTCTCTGTCAATAAACTTCCCTCAAAACATTCCAAGCTCTAGCACTGCGACTAGTTTGTTAAAAAGACACATTCAAACTGTAGTAGTCAGTAGAATCTTGCTTTAGTAAAGTTTATACGGTTTACTAAAGTTCGGATTCCAAGATAACATCAAACATCTAATTAAACTAAACAATGCCGATAAATGGCGTCACGCTAGGTTCCTGTATGAAGACAATCTGTGTAGCGCGTCCGCTATTTACACTGCAGAAAGAAGTACAATAAGGCAACGCGTAGACAAGTATACAAACGGACACTGAAAACAAAGAGTAGGTAGTATATAATACACGACTACTTAGCAAGATCTCGCTATCGCACGTAGAATAATGGTTACTGTGGAAAACTCTCAGAAACGTTCCAAATGTAGACAGATATACAACTCGTACGAATAAACTGTGTTCTCCGTTGGAATGCGGTCCCTCTCCCGTTGCGTCCTACATTCGCCGCAAGCACTCGGTACGGATAGCATCATTATTAACGGTATGAAACCGATCTTTCATAATTATAAACGAAAATAAAAAAAATTGTGTGTGTACTTATGTACACGCTTTAGAAGTTATACTTCTTCATCGTAATAAGATAAAAATCTTTTTAAAAAAATTGTCTTTTGCCTTATTTTACATTTGTAGACAAAATGACACTAACCATAGAAAAAAGGTATTTCATACATTAAAAGTTTTATTATAATGCATTATTTAGTTAAATAAAGTTTATTTAATATTTAATAAAAACTAAAATGTTATCTATTCTACTACATCATGTCGGTTTTTCGTGACGGTGTGCGTGCGCAATGTAAAAATTCACCTTCATCATTTTTTCTAACGCGCCAAAAGAAGTATAACTTCAATAAATAGATGAAAAATGAAAATGACAAATGAAGTCACAGCGTGAGTTGCTGATTTAATTCGTACAGGTTGTAGGTACGGGGTAGGTTGTATAGGTCTTTTAGATCAAACGTACCGTCCGCAGTGGACATTGTCGATAAAGTCAAAAGTTTGCTGAGTAGCTCATTTATGTACAAATCGGGGACACGCAATAACGGAGCACACACTAGTTTGACTAAATAAAGCAAAATGTTGGGCAGTTTGGCCCATATATGCGAAAGCGCTATTCTCCGATGTAGTTAAGATGTACGGATGTACAACAAGGTATAACACAGCAGTCTAATCTACAAACTTTATGAAATGGACGCCTCATTCAGACTAGTATTCATCATACAAGTGTAAAGATTGATAAAAGGACTCTCTCTATCGTTGAGTACCGGACCGCGCACCGATAAGTAGTCTGCTAGCCCATAAAAGTCCGAAGATGTTGTATAAACTACCAGCGGAGCTATTCACTGTCTTTTACCGATGATCACTGGGTATAGTGTACATCAAATAGCTGTCAAATGACTTGTTTTATAGTAGTAACACATTAGTTAAACAAACATTAATTAAAACAAGCTATAACTCACACTGATTTAGTCCAAAGAATGCTCATACTATACGATCTAAAATAACCCCTTTTAGTTCTTTGTGTTTTTTTGGTTTCTCTTTTATTTTGTTTATCTTGATTATTGTGCTCTTTGCGATTAGAAAAATATTTTATTTACAGATGCTGGTTGTGGAACAAAATCGAGCATTTTTGAAAAAAGTATTGATACATAGTTTTCGAAGGAATACGATTTGACGTGACTGTAAATTACAGGCATAAACATAACGGAGATATAAAGAATAACCACATATAAACCAACTTTTGACCTTTAGAAAGTAAGCCGCTGAAAAAATTGTTATTACAGTTCATTGGTTTTAAATATTAGGCAGCAGATACCTATATACACAGCAAGGAAAAATAAACCATATAGCGGTAAAGGCTGAACAGAAGAAAAATTACGATATGAATTATACTTAAAATAGACATTAAACAAATACTTTACAATTGTATGAAGTCATAATGTGTGTGTAACTTAGGTTTTGTAAACTTGTTTTACAGTAAATACTGTAAACTTTACTCCCTATTTAAGAGTAACTCTCTTTTTAGTAGAGCTAAATAAACCACCGCGCTTCCATTTCACCAAAATTAATTTGTTTTTTTGTCAGTAACTTGCTCTCGATCTTTTTCTTCCACACTTGCCTTAAGTAATTAAAATACCTTCCTTTTCAACATCGCGATCTTACTAATTTTTTAACGATCCTATTCGCCTTAGCCTGATTTTTACTATTCATAATATCCACCTTTCTTCCTTGATGAACTTTTAGTACCTACTCTGTCTAATCCGTCCATCTAGTTCAGTCCAATTGATTTGTTAATTACGAATTTAAAGTCTAGGATTTTGATCAAAATATTCATTTTTGATATCTCTTTTATTTAACAATATGAACTTGTCTAAGAAATGTATAATACAAAAAATACCTTGTTTGTCATCATTCTAAAATTATGTTTATAATATTTTACTATTCAATTCATAAGTTAATTACGATAATACGATTATGTAAAAAATATTTGGATTATGTTAACTATCTACAGTGGAGGTAAATGAATTTCAAATTGTTATTTCCTTTCATTCGTAAACTACACTATACTGTACGATGTAATAGTTGTTAAGCAGAATGTATGAGTTAAAAAATGGTTTTTATTGAATAGATATTTAAACAAGTTTAATTAACATTAGTAGCATAAAACATTAGTTGTATCTGGTCTGGATAGCAAACCCGAATCCTGACTGTGACCAAAAGAGGAAACGGGTTCGATCCACGTATTGGGCAGCACAATTGAGTATATGTGTTTTTTCAATGTTTAATGTTTAAACAACGTTGCCCGAGTTTTTATATGTGCTCAGTTGTTGATAAGTTTTTTCAGCTATATGTGAGTGTCCGGGTTGTAACTTTGCCTATCCCTGTGGATATGGAGATATTTTACTTGCAATAAATTTTAAGATATGAACCAAATTAATAAATATTAAATGTATGAACCTTGTAATAGAGAAATGTCACGGATTGAAATAACATATTTCTATGACCTGAAGTACAAACATTACGTATGTTTTTCCTATTCAATTTGCCTTTCGAAATTATAACACATAACATCAACTTATAATCTTTTACTAAAATATACATTTCTTCCAGGTCTCGACATTTTTTGGCAGTCACCAAATATCTCATTAATGATAGCAATTAACAACAAATTACGGGAAAAATTATCATTTTTCAGTTTAATCAGGCAGTTTAAGAGCATATATACCTTTCACACGGTGTATTAGGCTATCTTAAATGGATGAAGTGAATGATTTGTTTCTAAATATCTAAATAAATTATTAAATGTATCTTTTAATTAAACCTACTAATCCTGTCTTCAACCTGATTTTACTTTTCGTCCTATTCAATAGATTAATTTCGATATTAATAAAAGTCACAGTGTCAGCTCACTTTTCTTATTTCTGTGCTTATCCCAATGTTACTTGTGTCAGAAAAAGCATGAAAGTACCGTATCCACTATATAAACATAAATGTATAGGGTTGAAATGTGAACGCTGAGATCTATGGTGTTACGTTTTCTAACCGTATTCGTGATAGCGCCTTAAAAGAGTGGGATTGAAAGAAAGTGTTGGTTTACAAAAAAAGAAAGGCATGCTTCGGTGGTCCGGTCATGTATAAGGAATGACAGATGTAAGACTGACAAAACAGATACACATACTGTGCAAATAACAAATAGCATAGGTACCAGGGGAAACCTAGGTTGAAATTCCACTATCATATTATATATATACTTTTCATATTATATTATATATATTCCACTATCAAATTATAGATAGAGTTATACCCGGAAGTGGTATTAAGAGCAATGGCGGAGCCAGGTATCCGAAGGCCCTTGTACAGAAAATAAACTAGAGCCACAATGAAACTATGTTTTATAAGAAAAGCTGGCAAAGAAGCAAACGAGCCACTTACCATAAATTGTTGGTAAATGATCATCGTTTTTCATGAACATCCGTAATATGGAGGTGGTACCAACTCTTATATAAGATATAAATTAATTAACACATTTTAAATTTTTCGAGAAAAACGGAGCCAATAAATGCATTATAGATATCAGTCTGATTTTCAATGTAAAAGAAAACCACGTATCAATGTGGTGTCTGTGAAGTTTTTTACCGCGGCTTGTTTTACGGTGTTTATTTTTTATATTGAAAGGTAAACAAGCAGATGAATTTCCTGATGGTAAAAAATTCACGCCGCCTAGAGACACTAAAGTTGGTAATAGGGCGATGCCGACCTGAGACCGGGATATAAGGCCTCGAGCAAAAGTAAGTTTATCGGCTACCCTAAAACGGAACACGTCAACGGCAAGTACTGACATTATGGAGGCAGGAATAGGTAAAGCGGTGGTACCAATGCGAACGAGTCGCTGCGAAACTCTGCAACCTAGTCAGATGTCGCGGTGTTAGTAACGGTAAGCCTATGCACGCCTTTAACGAACTGTAAAGTGTGTCATAAATGCGGAGCTACTGGTACGTTACAGAGTGTACACGGTGTTGTGTGCACTAAGATAAGTCTTGGACTGTATTTAACTGATTATTTTCTCCTCCGGGACACGCGGCGATGTTTCTCCCTCGAGGGTGGTACTCGGATACCGGATGGTTGCCCTGAACAGCACCATGCATCCTCGCTACCGAACCACCCTGGGGGCTTGAGGCGCGAGTTCTTGCTGATGCATATATCACAATATCATCGTCAAGAACGAGATGCGAGTTAGTCCTTAGTATAGGAAGATTTGAAACTCATGCAGAGGCACGTGTAACCCGCGGGAGACCATGTTTAAGTGGTAGGAGGGAAGAACTAGCCCCATCTGTCATGGAGCAGGCGACGGTGGAGTCTACCTGGCTGGCCATCTAAGGGTGGTTGCAGCAGTTGTTTGAATCGTTTACGTTCCGACTTGTGCATGTGCTTTCCAAAGATAAATGTTTCCGAAAGTATCTGCATAACATTGCGAGACTTTTTGCGGCCTCTGCCTGCCATGAGTGCGGGGCGCCCGACGATACGGCATCACATTAATGGGCAGTGCATCACGTGGAAATAACAGCAATGTACGCTCAGCTATCGTTGCTGAAGATCACTCACTGCCAAGTTTCGTTCAAGCTATGCTCAGTAATGGGAGGTCCTGGTAGACGGTAGTCTCCTATTGAAAAGAAGTCATAACTCCATAGGAAAACCCCAATGCAGGACCCGGGGGTTACTGTCCAACTAGTTTATACATTTTCTAAGGTGAGACTAAGCAGACGTCTCGTGTCCCTTACAATGTGGCATAAGTCGTTATAATTTGTGAATATGGCAGCATTTCTACAAAAGAAAAGCATTTTGAATGTCGACATGTGACAAGTTCACCGATCTGTACATATAATATTTCACTCTTACACATAGAATAGCTGTCGTTATTAATATTCACACTAGCAATACTATGTAAACAATGATGTAAACCAATTAAGTTGTAGTTTCAGCTTAAGCGATCTTTACCAAATTTACAAACGATTTCGAAAAACCAATAATTTAGCAGCATTAATAATGTACTTTTTTTACTTAAAATAAGTTTATGACATTGCTCGCAGGGCTTGGTACCTGTGTTTTAGCTATTTTTCCTGCCATTTCTTCTGCTCTGGCCATTGTTTAGAAAGTAGGGTAGTCAGTAGAACAGTGTAACGATAGTGACAGCCTTACTACAACATCTATAGTGTCTATGTGATACGGTTATTTTTGCCATTAAGAGTGAAGCATCTTGTTGACTAAGCTGTAAGATAACGAAATATAATTTTCCTAATTACCTTTTGCTCCTTGATATAAACTGGAAATCTAAAGGTATTTCAGGTAGAAATTAATTTACGGTTATATTATAGTACCAATACCTACTATTGGTGTTGGGCTTCCACTTGTAGATAATTTATTTTCAAACTCTACAAATCATCTGTTGACCATAGAGAAAACCGATAAAAAGCTAACAAAACCGGTATTTTTTTTCTTGCAACACTAATAATATAACCATATTTCACTTCCTATCGTAAGAAGCGGTCTAGTGAGAAAAAAGTGAAATGGCTTCCTTGTGTAGGCAAATTGTTCGTGCAAATGCTCTCAAAAGTGCAATTTTTTCCACCGCCCGCCGGGGATACGCTGATAAAAGTGAGTAAACAGTAAATTCTGTGCTTTATCCCATTACGGCCGTCATATTTTGTTACGTAATGTCAAATGTATTTCGTTTGTAATTCTACAATTTTGTTCATTTCTTAAAAGTCAATGGTCAAAATATACTTCAGAAACTAAATTAATGTTAAGAAATAACACTAGAAATTTAAAATGCTAATTAATTAATCTCCAACATAAAATCCTTCAAATATGTCAATTACGCACATTTTAACAATATTGATGACTTTCTCAAAGCAGAGGCAATCCCTAACCTTTATTTTTTAAATTAGTCGGCTTTCTTTTTCAGTGCGTTATACCCGAAAGATTTTACCAAAGAAATTCTGTTTTAAAATTATTTTTAGGTTATTTCTTATCAGTTGATATCTAATTTTATTGATTATAACGGAATGTGTGATACAGTCAATACTTTTGAAAATTACTGTGATTTAGACATCTTTTAAATATAATACTTTTTTCCTTTTAATTCTAGTTATCACATTTATTAGACTAGTGTCAGAAGGCCATTGCCATTAATACAAATGTTAAAAATTGTAGTTCACTAATGCTGGTCCTCGTCAGAGAATGAACCCACTACACTTGATAAAAAAGACTCTAACTTAAAACTGTAAAGACTAAAACTAGAATTAACATTTAAATAGTCTGTCAATTAAGACAATTTCAGTATTCATATTACCTCATGTTAATAGTATTATGATCATTATAATATACACCTCAAATATAATTTCAAATACTTCCTAATTTTAGTAATCTGGAAAGTCCACTTTTGTTGTCATTTTTAAACATAATAGCTTTATTATTATATTTCTCAAAGTTTAGTTTTAAGTAATCATTTAATTTAATTTATATGTAATTATTGTTAACTAAACAAAATTAGTTTTGCATATCGTGGATGAAGTACCAATACCTCCTAACTGACAATTTTGCCCAAAACAACTTTTTAATACAATAGCCATAAAATTCATATTCGCATAGATGGAATTCACTCCTATCTAAAATTTCTTAACGAATAAGCTTCCTGAGCTATGTGAAAATATCTACTAAGTCAAAGAATTCATTCGTTTGTAAGTATTATATGAAAATATCTCCTAACTGCAGCGGCAACATACTACATTCGGTTGTTCTCTGCATTTGACTGACTATTATATAACTGACTATTATAGATCGAAACGAACGAATCAATATTTTGTATTGATACACTGTGATAAAATCTGCTGTATTTATATTCTCACGAAAACGGTTGGCTTGCTCTTTCTCCTTAAAAACGATGGAATTTGGATAAGTTGCAATGTAAACCAAGGACGCAATGTTGGATGGCACGGTTATCTCATTCGCATTTTCAGTTAATGCAATCAAAAGCAAATCAGAATCAAGGCCATCATAGTCTTCAAAAGAAAAATCGCGTTTATCTTCTCGAAATATATCGTATACATAGTCTGGATCTTTGACTGAAAAGTATTAAAAAGTAGAAAAAATGAGCATGATACTCGGTTAAAATATTTTGTCCGTAAGAAATTTAACTTTCGGATACATTGCAAACTGGCAAATCTATCCAAGTTTCCTCGGTTTGTAGGCATGAGCGGTACAAGTTTAGAATCAATTCCATCTTTCTTATTTTTTTATCCCTCTTGCAGTATTATTAGCTTGCGGTAGTAATTCTACATTGAACTTTTTCATGAGAAAATCTAATTCCTTATAGGTTTCATCAAAATCCTCTTTGTCAAATAGTTTTTGGCTACCACTCACAAATTTAACATCAATAACAGAATTAAAAGTAAATGTGTTTCGAATCTTTGGAGTTATCACGTCTTGAATTACTTTTCTCTTTAATCAACTGCTATTTTTTCTCAACTTCCATAATGTCAATATTTTTAAGAAGCTCTTGGCAAGGCAACCGTTTTCGTGAGAATATAAATACCGCAGATTTTATCGCAATGTATCCGGAACCTACAATATATTTTTATCAGTTTACCGATGAGATATCTGATACTCAAGCCGAGAAACAACAAATTTCTGATAATAATTCACAAATAAGTGCCGAAAAGAATAAAGAAAGCTCTAATGAGAAGAAACTGAAATGAATGAAGAAAATGAAAAAAAGAAAGCAATCCTTAGATACCAAGAATACTGTGAAAAGATGAATACTAATGAAGTTAGATATTACTCAATGGACCTGCAAAAAGTGATGTTGATTGATGTTGATATGCCAAAGATAAAAAATATTTGTTTTGAGTAGTCTCATAGTTTTTAATCTGACATTTGCATCTATCCATGAAATGACTGACGTTAACAGTAAATGTGTACTTTGCACAAATTATAAAGACTTATGTACAAGTACTTTGACATGAAGTCTGGGCTGGTCGAGATGCGAATAATATTATAGATGCGCTATCAGCATTATTAGAAAAATAGAGGGACTTACAACACTTGCTAATGTGGTGCGATAACTGCACTAGCCAAAATAAAAACTGGATTCTTTACACTTCTCTTGTCAACCTCGTTAACTCAAATACTTTTAATATTGAGTCCATAAATCTCAAGTATTTAACAAAATCAAACGAACGCTAGTCTGTTCTCGTCTTTTGAATCCTCGTCTCTTACTGATCGTATGGCCAGAAATTCGAGCGTTGTCGAAAACCCAGTATGTCGCTTTACAACTTTAAAAACATAGAAAAGGTTATCCTTAGGTTTTAAAGTTGTCAATGTCACTTGTTAAGTTTATTAAGTTGTTTTTTAACTATTTTTGTGTCACGACTGTGTACTTGCTAGGTCTATGAAAATTAAAAATCTAACTTGTAAGCTGTTTTTTGATATTTTGACGATGCAGATTGATCTGGCACGGCCTCATTACCTAGGTGCATCAAAAACCCGATTTTTGATAGATGTGTCCCTTACTAGGTTTTGAAATTATACAGCTGATTTACCGGCGACGCCTAAAATTTTTGCAGGAGTAAATCGCTACTTACAAATGAATAACGTACCTCTTCCTATATCGGCCACAAAATTAAATCATTTGCAATGCATGAAAAATGTATTACCATCAGATTGCCATACTTATTACGATACGTTGCCTAAAATTTAAGCTTAAATTCATTTATTTTTAAAAAGTATGTAACTGCATAAAAAAAAATAGAAAGGCGAGAAGATTTTTTGCTTTTTTGTTTTAATTTTTAGTTTTCTAAAAGACATTTTTGAAAAATATTCATGTTTGGTTTGAGTTCGATGATTGTTTTGTTATTATCATTATAAAACATTGTGAATTATTAATTTAAAATAAAATAATTCAGTCAATTATAAGTTTTCCTTACAAGAAATAACTCCCAACATTAAAGTGGATTTTCAAGTTCTAGAATCAATATCTCCTAAGTGACTAAATCCCTATAAAACGTAAACATAACCACATCCCATTGTAACTAATAAAAAGGTAATGTATTAGAAACTATTTTACTACCAATAGTTAATCAAAATAAATAAAATCTTTTTTTAAACAGTTTTTTTCTTCTGGTGTAAAATTAGATTCTTAACACTTAGGAGGTATTGGTACTTCATCGACGATATGTTACTTCATGCTAATACTCAATGTCCATTCTCCACCAGTCAATCTTTCAGACATTCAATAATGGAATCATAAATTCTATTTCTAGTGCCTCTGTGATCTGGTGGTCTGGTGATTGTATTGACTAAATGAGGTCCTGGGATTAATTGGCTTGGCTACGCAAAAGTTGTTTTTTTTTTCAGTTTCTAAATAAAAATTTAAGTTTGAGATAACCTTGCCACCTATCACAATATGGGACAATAAGTGCCTTTGACTAAATATTGTTGTCTTGTTTGTTCCTCTTTATGATATGTGTGTGAATATACTTATCTACTCGAGTTTGTGAATGACTAGATTGTATGTCAGTTACTACAAAAAAAGTTAAATAATTTATAAATATTATGACAGCTTATCTCAAATGAATTGTGTAGTAAAGTCTTAAAAACATTTTGATCTAAACAGGGAAAAACTTGGCACTTGCACAACACTGCTAATAAATTTAACATGTAACTATGGTCACTAGATGTCTTAGTTGCTAAGGAACAATCGTATGACTGGTTACATAAACATAAACGTATTGTGTAGGTTTATTGGATAGTAGCTGTTGGCCCTGGACTTGGTCAGCATAGAATTGTTTTGATTTACATTCAACATTTATCCCCTGTTATAGTCCTTTGGGGGTTATATTTCAACATGAAAATGGCCTATGTAGGAAACTCAGATCTTTAGCTGCAACAAAATTGGTTCGCAGTTTAACCTTAAAAGAGCAACAGACAGAGTTTCGCGTGAGTAATATTAGTGCAGATTTATAATGACAATTTTTTGTAAACATCAAGAAGTGTTATATTTCTACTAATGTTATTCGCATGTTTAGTTATATTTGCCTTGAGATTGTAATGAAAGGTTTAATACTAAACTTTTTTACCTTACAGTGATGCCAGATCCCCTGGAGCATGCCACTGGCTTGGAAAGGAAGGAATTGCTAGCCCTGCAATCCGGAAATGATGATCCTTTCAATCTAAAAGTTTTAAAGAAATCAGCAGGAACCAGAGACAATCCCACCCTTGTACCATCCTGCTTTGATGCCAGGATTGTAGGATGCATTTGTAAGTTAAAAAAAAAGAAAATATTGTATCCAAACAAGCAAATATTTCTGCGTCATGTGAATCTTTATATTACGTATGTGTACTGTATCCTTCATAACCTCTAACTAACCCCTTGACTATTGTTTAAGATTGTAAGGTATGTAATTTTTTGTATGATTGGTCAACAAACAAGTACATGGGTATCTTGATAGAAAGAGACAACCGTGGCCTTTAGGCTCAATAGATATTACTTTTCTGCTGGGATGTTAGGCCTATTGCAATCTATCTTACCTATCTATCTATCCTATCTTATCCTCTTACGGCCAATGTTAATAATATTTCTCTAAAGATGGATTTGAAGTGATCTAGATAGCTGCGTATCCGCCGGCCTATCCTACACCTAATTGCCATATTTATCCTGTGCACAGATATGTTATTGGCAAGCGATAACATAAAAATGGATCAAAATATCAATCTTGGACGGCAAGTTTTGGATTAGGATTGATTATTAATATTGGCCGTTAGGCTATCTTACCCTCTGGATCGGAATTGCACTTAAGTTATTATGGCAACATGGAAAGGTAAGGCTGTGAGTCCCTACCTGGGAAAGATGCTGCACAGCACTCTACCACCATTGGTCTAGTTGGTACTGACCTATAATCCTTGCTCGCTTTTTATGAGCTGCTTGGCAGAGAGACAGATGGTCTATTCTACTTTATGGATTTGGACCGACACAGTTATAATTGTAATTGGATTTGACTGGATAATTGATTATGGCTAATGATTTTGACCTGTGGATTGGCATCATTAACAAAAGTAATATGGTAAATTGGACAATTTTATACAATAAAGGCCCATTCTACAAAAAATTGCCTACATAACTGGGTGTAGATAAATGTGTAGGACTTGTGAAACAGGGCTCTGACTCTTTCTCTCTACCTTCCACCTCTTTCTCTTCCCCCCACCCCCTCTCGCTCGCTCTCAAGCAAGTGGGTCTGTCTTCCGTATTAAGAGTATTTTTTAATTATTATTTAGTGTTCTACCAATAACTGTATTTTTGATTACTTTTGCACAAATAATTAATGTATGAGCCAGTTGTGACTTAGTTCATTTGTATATAACATGGTACAATTATAAAATCAATTATTTTAATTTTCCAGGTGAAGAACACGCAACACACGTCAATTGGTTATGGGTACACAAGGTAATGTATAGTCTAGCTAGCAACATTTTTCATTAATAATGATTCAAATAAATGTTTACTTTTCAAATGAGCTTTATTAAACAATTTGTATAGACTAATTCCAAACCAAATACGAGGATAAAATCACTGTCATAGCGGCAATGAAATTTCATTAAAAATAAATAATACAAAACAGTGCATGCATGTGGTATTGTGCAGGAAATTTGAAGTTTCTTCTTTATTAATTATGTTGAAGTGCTAAAACATCAAAATCTATATCTATTATCTACTGTTAAATCATTAGAAAGCTGTGTCACTTGCCTCTTCGGTCGAGGGGCTAGTGTACGCCGACTAACCGCGATTTTCGACGTTGGCAAGCATTTGTTAATTACATTTAGATATCTGCATATTTCTTTGTTTGGCCTCGATTTTTGACGATTGGATCATGCACTATAAGCAATTTTTTACCAAAGATGTGGTTTACTAAAATATCTATAATTAAATTATATAATACCTTGTAGGTAAATTGTTAATATGATTATTTGTATTTCCAGGGCCATCCCCGTCGGTGTGAGTGTGGTCATTGGTACAAACTAACAGAGAAGGCTCCGTTGTAAACTGTTCCTTAGTTCTATTAGTAGTGATAACATCTGCCAGGTTCCACGTTAATGAATCAGAGTTTAATACAAAATATGCATTAATTATAAGCCTTATCTTTGCTGTTTGTTACCGGCCGTGTTGTGTTTATGGGATAATCTTATGTAGATAATAATTAAAAATATTGAAAATTGTGTTGTTTATTCTTTTATATCATATTTAAAGCTGCAAATACTTTAGTGGGGTAAATGCCCTGTTTACCTCATACATGCAAAACAGCACGGATTTTCATTAAAAATTTGGATATAGGTTCTGCAGAGGCTCTACTACAAGTAGGGCTCTACTACAACAGTGTTTTTTTTTCGACCTAAAAAAGTGACATCATAAGTTTTTACCATAAAATCATAGGTTTATAGAAACAGCTATGAGTTTTCAATAGTTTTGCCAAAAAACAAGATTCGGAGATTGTTGATCTGGACAAGATAATTGAAGAAAATATTGTTTTAAACAAAAATATGTTAAAAGAGTATAAAACTTTATAAATTATAACTGTATAAAAGAGCGTAAGAGTATCTAATAATAGGCGGTAGGAGGGTATAAAAGTTAGAACAGATGATTATTCTTTGTTATGTCAGTGGTCAAGAAAACATTATTTTAAAAATAAACTAGGGTCGATTTCAAACACAGCAAAAAATATTGTCATCCCTAATAACTTAAAAAATATATATGCAATTATTATTGTTTTTCTTTTAATATTGTAGTCTTCATTTACCTTTTTACGTTCCAAAACAAAACAATACCCAAAAGTTAATCATTTCCTAGAGAACTAACACAACATTTAGTCCCTATCAGGATTTTACTCATTTTCCGTTTACATTGAAATTAAGTCGAATATAAAGGAAGTAACTCGTACTAACTCTGCTTATTTAATATTTTATATCATGATGATATGTAAGCATTCAAAAATAGTATACCGTAAAATGGGGTGAGTAGGGATGATTTCGAAGTTTACAATCTAATAAATCTGTTTTTTGTCAGTAAAATTGCAAGTATGTTTAGGTAAAATACATTCCGGTGCCGTGTAGTTTATTTAAATAAGAGTTTTTTAGCAAGTAGTATTAAATTGAAAGCAAAAAACCAAAAAAAGAGCGCAATCCCGATCCCCCCCGTGTCTGGGGTCAATAGAGACACTAGTGGGGGCAATTGGGAAATTTGCTAGGGTTGGCCATGTTCAATTTTTAGTTACAGGATTTTTTTAAACTTTTGCATACATAATAGTAATTGACGGAATTCTTTTGATTGTATTTTTATAACATTTTAAAAACTGCGAAAAAAATGTTAACATTTAATAAAAAAACGTTTAGCAGTTTTACAGATAAAAAACATAAGAACTTTATTTGCTTCAACATAAAATAACACTTAAAAAAAAGTTAGGAACTTGACATCATATTATAAAGAATCATCATAACATTTAAAATTATAACAAGTTTTTCTCTGTTGCTTCAATCTTTTAATATATTTAGAATATCTTCCGCTTTATTATAGTAATTTTTAGATT
>NJDD01000515.1:70406-109417 GCA_002245505.1 Calephelis nemesis
AAATAAGATAATAGAGGGCGCTCTTTTGAATTTCCTACTTTGCTATCAGAGATAACACTCTAGTCATAAATAAACCAATGTACTCTGTGGTCTGGATCCTCCTCTTGATATCCGCCGGGAATATTTAGCCGACAGGTTCCTATATAAAGCTTTTCGCATAATGTCTCACCCAATTATCTCGAAGTTGCATAAGTTGAAGGATTGTATTTCTACCTACCCATATTGGAGTAATAAGGAATCGCCACCACTTGTTAAATCCTTAGAAAAATTAAATAGGCTTCAAATCCAAATTCAACAATCTTCAAAACTTCCAATTTTCACATATTCATATGAATCACTTACATTTCAGTTAAATATCCACCATAGCCTTGGCATTCCCAAAAACTCCCCTTTGGCATTTTATTTGCCTATTTTAGGGCAACTGTAGAACAGAACTGGCAAAATTGCCACAAATTTTATACCGACGCCTCCAAGCTAACTGCATCTAGTTGTGTTGGAGTGGGAATTTATTTTCAAACTTCTAACATTATGCTGCAGTTCAAGTGCCCCCCTGAATCTTCTGTTTTTACAGGTGAATGTATTGGAATACTTGAAGCTTGCAAGTATGTATTCTCTCACCATAACATTAAAAAAGCTGTTGTATTCACGGACTCACGCAGTTGCTTACAGTTATTAAGTCAGAACCCTTTTAAAAGCAAGTTACATTCAGATATTATTACCCAAATTAAAAACACAATATTTTTATGCTCTAAAAACAAACAGGTTGTCGATTTGGTTTGGATCCTAAGTCATTCAGGGATCGTAAGAAATGAGTGTGCAGACTCGCTCGCGAAACAGGCAGTACACAACCAAGTAGATAGATCCCACTATAATCTCCATTCCTATGATTTGCTAACTACCTATAACTAAAAAGGATCTGCTCACATCTTGGAAGGCTAAGTGGAGGACTAGTAGTTTATGTAAAGGTAAACATTACGCTAATATCCAGCCAGATATTCCGCGTAAGCCCTGGTTTTATAAATATTAAAAAACACGTAAAGACGTCATATCTGTCATCTGTAGAATCCGTTTAGGGCATTGCTGCACCCCAGTATTTTTAAATAAAATTTGAGTTCGAGATAGTTCTTTATGTGAATGTGGATTAGATGAGGGCATTTATAGATAGATATTTTCCTGGCTTGTCCCAATAATAATAAGTCAGAACCTCTGTATAACCAACTTCACTCACTAAACATTCCTCTTCCTATTAATTTTTCGTCCCTCTTAACTCATTTATCCCAACAAGACCTTTTCAAACTTTTAATTAAATTCATTGTCAAAAATGATATCAAAGTATGAATCTACATAGTATACTCTGCTGATCTACTATATATTTATACTAACTCATATTTATGTACTTGTGTTTGTCCTTTTTTTAGTGTAAGAAATTAACCCAAGCAACTACTAAGTACATTGTTTTTTTTTTTTTAAAGTTTTAAACAGAAAATTATTTCTTTCGTAATTTGAAACCTCAGATAAAGTATCCTTATCTGAGTTTGAAACTGGCAGAATCGTCTTATAATAGATGGTAATTGCCAATACCCCAAAAGAAGAAGAAGAAGAACATCTGTGTAATTTTTAAAAAAATTAATTTTTGCAAGTTTTGTAATACGTAGTATACTATTTAATCTGAGTTTTGTATCAAAGTTTGGTTTAAAACGTAGTGATTATATTCTCTTTGGTTTGGTTAAACAGGTGTGAGTTTTAAGTGATAAAAATACCGGCATTGCAATAATAAATTTACCAAACAATATACTTAAGCATAATGCCAAGTAAGTTAACAAAGAAAATTAAAAGAAAATTCTGAATGTAAATCACACCTTCACTCATTTAGTATTGTGGTCTGTGGATAAGATGCCTTATCACCCGCTTTAACTAAGCTTAAATGTATGTGGTAGTATCCTGCATCCTTTCGTTTATGACCACAATGTTACACATTTCTCACATGCCATATTCATACATACTTGTTCATGTTTTAGAGGCTACAGAAAATTTAGCTAGTGATATATCTACCTGTTTGTTTTACTTTATTACAAAAAAAAAATTGCGATTCATTCACAATATGAAACTTCAGTAAATCAACAAACGAATGAAATGAATATGTATAATACTACAATTTTTTTTGTATTTGTGTCTCTTACCTGTCGCTTTTTCCGTTGCATCCGGTTTGAAATCACGATTCTATAGAAGATTCACTTTAAAAATCAAGTTATCAAGTAACTTATCAAGTGGATCTAAGTAAGTTTTTTTTTAGAAAACTGCAATCCCCACCAGATATCCCGTGTGCACATAGCTGATGGCTTTCATGATGACTGTGACGAGTTGATACACAGGTGCTCTCAGTACTCAACATTGGATTACAAAACATTCTGTGGTGTTTGGAAAGAGATGAACTTTGGTTCTATGTATCAGTAAGTATTTTCCTATCGACACTAACAAAAATGAGGAAATATTGTTATTTATTATGTAACCTAAACAAAAGACTAATGACTACTGAAATTGGTAGTTGTATACATAATGATCCAAGGACAAAAAAGTTTTTATTTTAATAACTTTTAAATGCAGACAAAATCATTAACAGAATAAATGATAATTAGAATCTTATTGAAATGGGTGGAATAGAATAGTATATTATTTAACAGTAAAATTTGACCTTTATTATGACTCTGACCACCTCGTTGGTCGAGCGGCTAGCTCGAGGCTCGGGTTTGATTCCTGACAGGGGCAGGCATTTGTGTTATGAACATTTAGATGTCTGCATTTCCAGATCTGGGTGTTTATTTAATTTATTCTGGTATCTATTTAAGTATTTCTATGGATAAGTATCAATGCCTAACACCCATAACACAAGCATATAATTTGCTTACTTAGGGGGTAGATTAAATTTGTGTAACTTGTCCAGTAATATTTATTTATATATTTTTTTATAATATTGGTATACTAGAATACAATTTTAATTTGTTTAAATATAAAATGAGTTACTGACAATTTTTGTATAAATATTCACAAAGAAATATTTTTATTTTGAAATATTATGATTAATACAAAGTTGGCTTTAGTGAGCACATAGAAAATATAAAATGAAATTTATTTTACACCTGAAATGTTAATTTGAAAAATATATTACTCATATTGTGAGTATCAGAAGAATTCAACAATGCAAATAATTAACTACTTAGCTCAATAATTTTAGGGGTAGAACATCTGGTGCGGAAATAGCAGAACTCACAGAAGAACTGATACTCATTGCAAAACATTACATGGTGAAGACTACAGATAATTTTGAGGTATAATAAAACATTTGTGTAACATTTTTTTAAATTCTTTATTATGTCATAATTATGTAAGTATCTTCACGCCTATATCCCTGAAGAGGTATGCAGAGGCACAACCATGGCACCCACGACTAGCCGAAGACACTAAGTCCCACAATGTGAAAGGTGACCTATCGACAACCAGGTACATATCCAATCCCGAGCAATGTTTTTGTTGCCCGACCCGGGAATCAAACCCGGGACCCTAGTCCAGTCAAATCCAACAACTGTACCGCTAGACCCCAGAAGTGACAATAGTTATATACTTGTTATATAATATATACTTATAATAACTCATTTTAAATCAGGTAAAAAAGTATTTTTTCTTAATTTTGGAGAGAAAACCTACCATGGACGAGAACTTAGTTTAAATATACTTTTTTTTTATGAAAATGGAAGGCAAACAAGCAGACGGATTTCCTGATGGTTAGAAATTCACGTCGCCTAAAGACACCAAAGGTGGTAATGGTGCGTTGCCAACCTGAGGCTGGGATGTTAGGCCTCAAGCAAAAGTAAGTTTACCGGCTACCTTACCCTCCAAACCGGAACACGTCACGACGTTATGGTGGCAAGAATAGGTAAGGCGGTGGTACCAATCCGGGTGAGTCGTTGCAAAACTCTACCACCTAGTCAAATGTCACGGTGTTAGTAACGGTAAACCTATGCTCGCCTTTTACGAGCTGCCTGGCAGGAAGGCAGATGGTCTATTCTGCAAAAGAGCCCGAACCAACACGGGTTTATATACTGTACTAGTGGTCCGCCCCCACTTCGCACAGTTATGAAATATACATATAAATCTCATCAATCACATAAACTATTTAAAAAAAAACGCAGCAAAATCTGTTGCATAGTTTTAAAGATTTAAGCATACAAAGGGACAGAAGAAGCGACTTTCTTTTATACTATGCGGTGATAATATTTTGTAGTTTCTTGAACTGTGAATTGATTTTTTTTTAGTTTATGTGCAGTTTGCGTAAATTAAATTTTATTTATTATGCCTTAAAAAAAGAGGAGGATACTTGGCTGGTCCAGAAATTGTCACACTAGGCAGTCTATAACTCTGGCTAGTGCACAAAGGATTTGGCCCGAAAGATACTATAATAATTTAAACTTGTAATGTTATTAACAATCAATTAAATCTTTTGTTTTGTGAGCACTAGTTAAATAGATCATTACCAACAAGACCATGGGTGGTAGTTTACTGTGCAGCATCTGGCCTATATAGGAATCGTAAGACGATTCCTACATAGGCCTATTCCTGTCGCTATAACGATTTATCATGTGTTAGTCTGAAATGTAGGTTAGCCAATAAACTTACGCATTACACCCTTCTATCCTGGCCACAGGCCAGTTACTATACCTTTTACAACTATAGTATGTAGGCTATTATTGTCACTACTGTTGGTTGGGCACTACTGTCACAGTCTTAATACTAACAGTCTGCCAACTCATGTACTTGCACAGAGCAACGCTGGGGGAACGCGGGGAAGCGAGCGGCAGGGTCGGCGAGCGCAAACAGTTTGCGCTCTCTATCTAGAAGGGTTTGCACTCGTTATTTGTTAAAAAATATGTTATAGAGTATTTTATTATAATGTAATACTTGCTGTCTTGTAAATTTATAATGGTTTACAGAATATGTTCCGTTTTTATTCGTAAATAAGCCATCCGGCTTGCTGACGTTTCGTCCACAAAACTTTCATCCACTATGGATGAAACGACACCTTTTTAATTTATTATTTTTCCACTGTCGATTCGTGCACCATTATTTTTTTTATAGAGTCAGATACAAAGCTTTAACAAAATAAAGCGATCCATTTAGGTATATGTTTTAAACTTATATATATAAATTGATACATCAAAATCACCAACTACTCAAGGTTTAATTATTTTTTTTTTTACACGTATAATGAATTTTAGCACATAATAGTAATTAGTATCAAGTTAAAGTGGGTAAAACAAATCCAAATATTTTATGGATAGCATGGTGAAAATTATTTCACTCCTATGTGCGGTACGAAGCAAAAAAACCTTTATAATGGATTGATAAATATATGACATACTGCGAATTATACATTATGAATGATTTTAGTTTGAATTGATTATATCTGTGATTAAAAATAGTAAGTAGGTAATGCCAAATCAATGTAGCTGTTGTCACATATATATATTATGTATTTTTTGTTATTATATTGTTCATTAGCATACAACTTTTTCATATGACTGTACCTACTAAACAACTTCAATAATTTGATAGTGAACGAATCGTCGGTGAAAAAAATAATAAAATAAAAGTTGTCGTTTCGTCCACTGTGGATGAAAATTTTGTGGACGAAACTTCAGCAAGACCATCATCGGTTTCATTATTAACTTCATATTTTTTTGTTTGCCATTTTAAAATAAAACTTTTAGATGAAATGTTTAAAATGTTATTATTTGACAACCCTGACCCTTGACTGACTTGCCGTGAGTAGGTATATAAAATGTCGGCATGAATTCAAGAACAAAGGAGTTGGACTACTGGTAGGTAGAATTATTTATACTGTGCTACTGTATACATATTTCCTTCTCAATTTTATAAGAAAATGTTACGATAAAAGTTCGTAAGCCAAGACCAGATTCCTAGACCACAGAGGCGATTAATTATATGTCTAGCATATTGTTTAGGGGCATAGGGCCTTACCTTTACAGTCAATCTTAAAAAAAAAGATGCTATAATAATTCTGTCAATATAATAATAGAGTCAATCCTTTATTTAATAATTAAGGTTGTAGCATTTATGCTCACATCTAATACTATAGGTCTTTGAGTTTACCGCACAAAGAATATGCTAATTAAAATATAATAGGCTAATTACATTTCAGGAGTCAGTTGCTGGTTTATTCATAGTGTATGGTCTCTTAAATCTCCAGCCGTTTCAAAAATTCGCAATGCTCAGGATAATCCCAGATGATGTGTCAGCTATTAATAGGATAGAGTTAGTAGCCAGGAGAGAAAAGAGGTTGGATGTGCTTTACATACTCGGTACAGTGTTGGTGCGTTGGAGTCAGTATCATGCTGCAGAGAGGGAGCGTGGTATTGAGTCTTCGTTGAGGAAGTATCTTGAAGGTAAGTAAACATGAAATCTAGCTTTTTCTTTATTCATGACGAAATTAGAGTTTAGCTCCTGCAACTACATCTAGAAGTAGTAAACTAGGTGTAGACAGAACACAAGAACTAGACGTGTTAAGAAAAGTTAGACGTAGTACATATAAGCTAGATGTAGTACACAAACGCTAGACATAGTACACAAACGCTAGATATAGTACACAAAAGCTAGATATTGCACACAAGCGTTCGACATAGTACACAAAAGCTAGATGTTGCACACAAGCGTTCGACATAGTACTCAAAAGCTAGATGTTGCACACAAGTGCTCGAAACAGTACAGAAAAGCTAGATGTTGCACACGAGCCCTCGACATAGTATTTAAAAGCTAGATGTTGCACAAAAGCGCTCGACATAGTACTCAAAAGCGAGATGTTGCACAAAAGCGCTCGACATAGTACTCAAAAGCTAGATGTTGCACACAAGCGCTCGACATAGCACACAAAAGCTAGATGTTGCACACAAAAAACTATAAACAGACTAGCCCACTTCCTAAGGTTTGTTGGCTGTTTCAGCTCAAGGAATTCTCATCTCATTATATCGCTAAGATTATTACTTATTAATATTTATTCATCAACTAGAATAAGACTATTCAATAATCTATCCAAAGTAAAAGTAAAGTATCTTCACGCCCATATCCCCGAAAAGGTAGGCAGAGGCACAACCAGGGCACCCACGACTAGCCGAAGATACTAAGTCCCATAATGTGATAGGTGGCAAGCCTATCGCCAACCGGGCACGTTTCCAATCCCGACCAACATTTTTTTTGTTTTTGTTGGCCGACCCGGGATTCGAACCCGAGACCTCATGCAGTCAAGTCCAACACCCGGACCGCTCGACTACAGAGGCGACCTATCCAAGATAACAAAAATAGGGATATTTTAGATTAGTTATCAGGCCACCATTTTTTTTAATAATTAACCTAAACAACTTAGCATTAAAACTCCTGTAGTCACCCTTTAATTTTAGATAGGTTATAGAAATTAGACGGTAGTGAATAAATTACATATGTACTGGACTCTACGTCGTCTAGTTCATGTTCGTCATTCAAGAGATTTCCTAAGAGTTGACCTACTTCTGTCAGCACCGTAATGAAATTTTACGATTCTGAAACTTTGCGACAGTTTTTTTCGGCTTGTTGGTTCGCCGACAGAATGTTTCGTTTATTAATTTTTCAACGACATAGCCTTTCATCTACGCATGTTTCGCTGACAGAACGATTTTCTCATTGGTCAAATACCACATTAAGTCAAAGATAATGAATCATTTTTAAACTGTAGAACTTATAGAAAGATAAAAAGCATACTCGCGTAAAGCTTCTTGCATTCCAGCTTAATATGGTATTAAACCTGTTGCTTCGCCCATGAAAGAATTGTTATGTCGTTGAAACGTTCATAGTGAAAAAGTCCTGTCGTCGAATCTCTCATGAGAGAAACGTTCGTTTCGGCGATACGTTCGTAGATAAAGAGCTATAAACGAAGCATTCCGTCGGCGAATCATTAAGCGGCTGCTCCGCTGATGATCCGTTTGTCGGAAAAAAGTTTCATAATCCAATTTTTCCGGCCTGGATGATTTCCAATATCTTTCTCGCTTTTGCAAATTGCGGTTTTGAGTGACAGAAAAGGACGGGACGATGAGAAAATGCTGTTCGGTGCTGGCAGGTGTAGTGCCATCATCAGACACTTGCAGCGATTCTTATTGATTCATGTTTGAACAGGTTATACAAGCATAGACAGACTGGGAGTAAGACCTAAGGGTGTGTTCTACCGTCAGAACGAGGAGTTGGACATTCTGCGGGAATTGGGCGCCATCACCAGGCAGTATGTGAGAGCGAAGAAAGCCGTTACAGGTTATTATGTATCCAAGCCTTCTGTTCATCAATATCATAACATTGTGCATATGACACACAATGTTATGATATTGATGAACGGAAGGCTTGGATTAGGCATGTTGGTAGTATAAAAAGTGTGTGTGTGTCAGCTACGACGCACGATTGGAGTTTACTCCTTACGAAATGTATCTTGCAGCACACATGTCTCCTACAGCAGATTTAATTATGTTAATTCTTCTTAAATTAGTATCATCGCAGACATTAGAAGCGTGATCCAAATAGTCAGTATTTTGATAGATAGCGACTGTTCCTGCACGGAGACTACGAAGTATCGCGCAGGAGGTGATCCCGAGAATGAGATACGCTGTGTAATGTATTCCATCTCATTCTTTTACAAGTTCAATCCTACAGATATATATGTTTGTCTCTTTCTACGTAACGCCTCAACTTTTCGTGTTACACTTGATTTTACTCCTCATAAAATTTCCGTACCGGGCCTTGATAACTCAAATCATTTCTTAAGGTGTAAACTCCAAAAACATTTAAGCATAATACAACGAAGAAGCTCACGGCTCTACTTACCTAGTGGAAAGAGACAACTGTGTCCTAAAGACATCATTGGTGTTATAGCTGCATTTCTGTACATGTGTTGCTATAAGCCTTTGGTGTCACAAGAATCAGAATAAAAAAAAATGTGTGCGTGTACTAGCGTACACTCGTAAGAAGTGAAGAAGTGAAACTTCTTTATGACGTTATTTTTCAAAAAATAATTTACTATATGCAACTTTACAGAAATTGGTTAAATAAATTTTATTGCTAATCCCTACTCCGCTGGAGAAAGTATACTTCGAATGTCATGATGGCGGCAGGAATAATAAGGCTGCGGATGCTGGGCTACTTGGTGCGCAGCTCGTTGAATATTTCTTGAATCGATCTCAATACAAGTTTGTGACTTAACAACGGAATGTGTTTCAGAATACGGTTCTTAACTATTCACCAGCTTAAGAATCCTTCCAGGTGACCGCCCCCCCGACCCGAGTCTCCACTTCATCAACGAGAACCTGGCTGAGGAGCTTAACTCGTCCCTCAAGAAGATCATCGTCGGAATGCTTGACGAGCACGAACGGGGGGAACAAACAGAAGATGGTATGATATTTTTTCACCAAAAAATAATTTTCGGGGTCGTATCACCGAAACCAGAGGTACAACCAGGGCAACTGGGAATCTAACCCAGGACCTCATGTTGTCAACGCCAACACCGGACTACTAGGCCGTTTTATATTTAATTAATACCATGTATAATTAATAAACGTGTAAGTAATAAATGGAGACTCGAAAATGTTTATAAAATGAATATAGAATGACTCGCGCTAAACACCTGATATGGACACTTTGGGCCTTTGCGTGAAGATATGTATATATGTATGTAAATTCATGACTCTTGCTCAGTAGCCAGGTGAAGAAATATTTTTTACTAGCTGTCCCGTCGAACTTCGTCCCAAACATTCTGTTTGTGTAGGGAAACAAAGTATTTTCTCATTTTATTTTCCCAGTATTACTCTTTATAAGATCTTCTCCTGGCAATAACTATATTTTATTTTCTCTGTATTTTTCTTCATAACATCTTTCTCCGAATCGGTCTAGTCGTTCGGAAGTTATGCGCTTAGCAACACATTCAGCGATTCGTTTTTATTTTATAGAAGATATTTGTCAAATTTGGTTATGTGTATGGGATTTTTTTTCTTAGATTCAGATTCCGAAGCAGATGACTACGAAAGGGCTCGGGCCATTAAGAAAAAGGCTATGTCTAACTCAGTGGACCCCATCAAGCATCTGACCGGACTAGAAGAAAGGTAAGGTTACTGCTTTTTATTGTACAGGAAATCTTATAAGGACAAGGATCGTTGCGTGAGTCATGTTGCCGTTTATCCTGCTCTTCTTAGCGGAACACAATGGAGGCGAGCACTGATGTTTTGGTGGCAGAAATGAGTAAGGCACTGGCACTTATCTGATCGAATCATCGCTTAACTCTATAATATTTACTCATTCCACGGTGTTAGTGACAATAACGGGAATTGTCTTGTGTCTATAACCTCAATATACCTACAGTTACATTTAGAATTGTAATACGTGTAAATATATTTCTTTTGCAGAAAAAATAAAAGTCCGGATAAAAGTCCGCAGAAAAATAAGGGTCTACAAAAAAGTCCGAAAAAAGCAGTAACTAAACCAGACTTGAAACCAGCGTCTGGCAACATTAAAAGGGGGAGTCCCCTGAAACCGATCGCGGGGTCTCCCTCTAAAAGGAACATACATAAACCGATCAACTTCACGCAAGATGTAGAGAGTGATACTGAACTGGATCTGGAGCAGTTTGACAAAGCCCCTACAGAAAGCGTCGTTCTGAATGCCTTAGATATAAGAATAGGAACCATGCCAGTTGTCATAAAGACGACTGTAGGAAGACCCTTGGAAATAGAAATCATAGACCATTACAAAGGAAATAGAGAGGAAAATCCCCCTACACCAAGTTCAAGTACAGAAGTAAGAACATTCAATGGCAAAAAACTCAAACCAGTGCCTGTAGAAGAAGTTCCTCTTTTACAAAGGAAGAGGGAGAAGAGGGATTTGAAACGGGGTATGCTACAAACTAAGTTTAAAAGAATGGGGATGTTGTCTCTTGCTAATTTTAAAGAAGATGCTCAACAAGATCCTTAAAATACATAATCGTAGATTATAAATTGTTTGATTGTGTCTCCTTGTTTACTGAAATGGCCGAAAATAAGGATTTTAAATCCCTATGGAAAAAGACGGGTGTTATAAGTTTGACGTGTGTATATGGCATCATAGTTCCTAAAAAAAGTACTGATTTGGATGCGGTTTTCTTAATAATAAAACTGAGGCTACCGAGATGAATCTTAGCTATAATATAAGGTAATGTTTTTTTATAAAATAATTTGTCGGGGATTGTGTGAAATTTTGAATTTAATATTTTTTTATATGATGAAATAGTAAACACGGCTCTCCCGCTGGTAAGAGATAACGTTGACCTATAGACACCATAGATGTTGTAAGTGCGTTACTGTCTTGTGACCGAGGAACATGACATTGTCTTTATGGTGCAGCAATAATTACATTATAACAGTAATCAAACAGACGACTTTCCTGATGGTAATATTACTGGTGTGTGGCTTATTGTCGGGTTTTGTCACGTAAACACATAAATATACACTTTAACACAAGTATCGTGATTTATAACCTCCACCTCCGCGGGCCCAGAACCCACGCGTGTCAAGTGGCCCACCACCGTGTCCACTCGTGTCCTTTCTTGGGCAGACAGGGGTACTGAGGAGTGGCCTCACTGGTCCAATTAGTTTAACCGAGGCCCTGGCTCAACCCCGGCTACTCAGTCCCCCCCGCCACGACAAGGCATGGACCCTTGCTTGGGGAGGGGGCCAATTTATAGACCTGCCTATCTTACTTCTATCGATTTACTCTTTTCACACAAACATGTCGGTTTCGGAGACTTGACACCGGTGGAATGTCAGCGAGGTCTTCCCGGGTACATATCTACAAAAAGATATCACGTCCGTATCCCCAAAGAGGTAGGTAGAGAGCCGGATAGGCGAAGAACCACAAGTGTGATAAGTGGCAAGCTCGGGCACATATCCAATCTCGGGAAACGTAATTTTTAAGAGAAAATTAAAAATACACATTCTTTATTTTATTGTGACCCGACCCGAGGATCGAACCTTTACCTCGATGTAGCTAAGTCCGACGCTGGACCGCTAACCACAGATGCGATCTACATCGAATTATTTCCATCCTTGGCACTTGGTGAAACTCCATTTTGCACGATTTTTCGTGTAAATATGCTTACACTATTTGCAATCCACACCCACCAACATTCGCATTGTAGGTAAGAATGCGTTTTTTTATCTTACATTTGCCATTATTTTTATATGATCGAACCACCGGAGCGTGCCTTCTCATTGAATAAAATAAAATGAAAAAGAAAGCCATTATGTGCTTTTATATTAAAGTTGGCATAATGAAGCCTCGTAAAAAATAAAAAATAAATTACTCAATTGATTTTATTAAATTATACATAAACAGCTGGATGCTTACTAGAAAAAGAACTAGACAAATATTTAAATACAATTTTCTCAACCAGTTTGCTACAAAATTTAAATTATCAGTACATATTACTTTATAATTTGTGAAATAATCTATCAATTCAAATAAACATAAAGGTGAGTACTGACTAGCGAAATGAGATGTAACGTAACATTCGCTAATGTTAAAATCACATGTGTGAGTAAAAATTCGTCTAACTTTTTACGTATCTACTGCACGGATGATGCGTTTGCAATATTACCCAAAACCATATTTCTTAACCGATTTTAAGGATCAAGAAGGCCACTGCCGCTTTTGATGAAATTACGCATTAGAACTATCTCCGTGCCTGATTTAATCCTAAACGTGACTTATCCAGTGCCTAATTTAATCAAAATCGGAACTATTAAGAAACCGGGCTATAAAGTACTAAGCTGTGATTTTATATCATATTGAGCTCTAGCTGTATTGTATTTAATTAAAAATGAAGGCATTATTTACTTACAAATTATTATCTAAAATCAAGTTCTTATGTAGTTCAAATCCAATTGTGAAAGTGAAAAGTTTTAAGAAGGCTATGTGCATACATGTACAGAATATAGATAATGATATATGTACCAACTCCAAATTACCCTGCCGCCGGATAATAGTCTGTACTCACCTTAACGTTCAGGGTTACATTTAGTTAATTAGCCAAATTTTGAGGGACGGTACCGGAAAAAAATAGAAAAAATAAAATATTACTTTTATCCGACGCTAAATACAAAATGCATGGATATAACTTAAAAGAAGCATTCATTAGATTCCCGCCAAACGCAATAGCATGTTCCGGCTTGTGACTTCATGACTCGTACTAGGTAAGACAGAGTGACAGGTGACAAACAGGTGACAATAATTTAAGTATTTTTACGGACAATTTTAAATTATTTTTTCGAAATAAAATTTAAAACGCCGATTCATTTAATCTGGCAGATTCTTTAAATGTAAGCCTGTTTATCTAAAAAAAACTACGTGTATTCATTTTACACAAATTAAGCAAATTTGCACGTAAATACACGTGTGTTAATCACTCTAAGATTTTTATCTCGTACACAATATATCTTGATTACGCATTAAAATGATATTTACTTTGTCTCATACTTCAAAATTCTCAGCGTTATGAATAAGGTATTTTGTTTATTTACTTTACTTATGTTTATACTGTTTTATGTTTTCGCTGTAAATAACTTTTCATTTTTTTATTCTCTTTTATATTTGACATAAAACCGCACCAGTAGCTGTAATGGGATTATATGTAGTTAAGAACGAATACTCAAATTTGTCGTTTTTTTTTTATAATTAGAGCAGGTCTAATAAAAAAAATATTTTAAATTTGTAAATTAAAAAAAAATGTGAAGTTAATGTTAATAATAGAGGTCAATTTATAAACGAACGTGGTTTTGACGCATTAACAATTTGAGGAGATCGTTTTATCTTCGAGTACTGTACTAAAAACGCTAATTATTAAATATGGCAGTGCATAATATACTGCCTTTAGACTAAAAGGCAAGTCAAGCAATAAATAATCTTAAACTAAATATTACATTCGTATATAATTTTCTATCCATATTTTTAAATTATTTGGATAAACGTTGGATTAAAAATTTGGTAAAGACAAAAATTAACACGACCTTAGTTTTTTGCTAAATTCGTTTTTTTATTTCAACTAAAAAATGTACTTAGTCCAATATTTGTTCGGGGTATAGTTCCCACTACAGAATGTAAATCACATTGCGATTATCATTTTTAAGCGTAAATATATAATTTATTGTGAATATTAATTTAAATAAAAGTAATATAACTGGTGTAAGTGTGTGCGCCGCCATTTTGTCGTCACCAAAGGGATATGATAATGGCGAACGATCAAGATATATAGCAAAAGCAATTTAAATAGAAGCCGATGATAGCCGATAGGCAGCAATGTAGTTTGAATAGAATATCCAACATTATTATTAAATTGAAAACATAAAAAATAGATGTCAATATTAAAGATTTATACTTAATTACAGTGGATTTCAATAAATTTTCTTTGCTTTAATGCACAGATTTAATTGTGCAAAACAAAACGGGTCCATTTACTCAATTTAGTGGTAGGTTGAGTAAATATAAGTTCTTAACATGAATTAATAAATAATTCAACTATTATATTCTGTTTTTTTTAAAATAACATATTTAATTAAGAAATTTGGCACTTATCATTTTTATAAATATTTCCGCTAAAACAGTATCATTATCGGTCGGGTCTCCGTGTATCGTTCAATGTTATTTTTAGCTTATGTTAGCCGATTTTATGATGTACCTATTATTTTTTTAAACCTTGTACTTTTTTTATGACACATTATTATAAATGTTATGTTTAATAAGCAAAACTAAATGCTCCCTATACAGCATTCTTATTGAACTATCAATCAACAAACTAGTTCTGCAGTCATTTAAAAATGAGAAAAGCTAATGAGAAGAAGCTAGTCTTTGTAATAGTAAGTCGATCAAGAATTTTCGAACATAGTCCATATAAATTTAGTCACCGATCTTTGAATATAATCACAGTATAAGGGTCATGGCTCATTTTCTTGATTTAAAAAAATATCACCTAATTCAATTATGTTATCATTTGAATTTGAATAGTATAAAAGAAAAAGAAGTTTTCTACTAAATACTCGAGAGGATCTCGAAAAGTATTAAAGCAAATAACAAATTACGACATCAACCGACATTTCTAATAACTATTATTAAAACTAGACTATCACAATTTCAACAACCACTAACAAATAATATTCTTGCTTTTACGCGAATGTGGTATTAAGTTTGTATAATACATAAGGAAATAGTTCATTGCTACAACAAATCATTCACCAGTCACTCACACAGAACATATTCATGCCCACATTGTTACTTTTTTTTATTTTAATTTGTTCAACATTCAAAAACACAAGTTGAAAAAAAGATAGATTCATTTTGAAAAAAAGATAAAAAAAAGAAAGACAGTAGAATGTTCAAATATTAAATAATAGTTATGTTACTTCAGAGTCAAAGGATAAAAACGCTTATTTGAAGCAATATGCGATACTGTGAATAGGTTTTATACATAAGTAATTTAGATTGTATTAGATTAGACCAAGAAAATACATTTTCCAATGCTATCACATGCGTAAAAGCAAGACTTCATACATATCTAAGTTTGTTATTTCATTAGGCCGAGTATAGATTCTGCATTAAACTTAATTTCAACAACAAGAAAGTATTACCTATTATAGCCTATTTCTCGCTGCGATGAAAATTCATTTGGAATATTTTGAATTATGTGCAAGAGTTTATTTTATAGTATGTAGGCCGAAAGGCATTCAACTCTTGGTTAACTTTTAACTTTTTTTAAGGTTAATAGCAACCAGCACTTATTTTCAAACGATCCTGACACTTTCAAATTTCGTTAAATCAGATTTTAAATACTAGTTGGGTTTTTTTTTATGGTTGTTTTTATTTTCTATCTGTATCACCACTTTTTTAAGAATAAGCATTTCTCTTTCTTGATTTGTCAATTAATATGATCTGTTACACTCACTGATATTGAATTCTTGACAACATTATTTGAATTATTTTTTTAATAGACACCTTGTTTAATTATTTTCTGGAAAATATTGATACAACCTTAATGTACATAATTGAATCTAAAACTATAAAAGATGACTTTAATTTGATAACAACGTCAACCAAGAGCTAGTATTTCTATTTTTTCATTTTTTAATATTTGTATTTTTTATAAGGTTAATGAACTCCTGTGCATAATACGGCTATGGCATGTTCTTAAACATTATGCTTTACTACACCAAACTTAACCAGTTTGCATTTTGATAAAACATTTAGAACACAGTTGCGATAGTCTTAAACTGGTCAAAACTTGGGGTATACTATAGCTATATGTCCTAAAGTATTTATTTATCTAATATTAATGTGATGAAACTTATTATGATCATTTGTGATTGATTGCTTTGTTAAATTATTTTGAAATATATTAATAAAATCGTACGACTTAAATCTAAATCTTACATATACACAGTCAAAATTAATTAAAAATATAGATAAAAATTACAAATGTGCAAATAAAAGTTTTAAAGGTAGCAACTGACTATTATTTATGTATTATTCATGTAGTTTTTACATATTTTTCATAAAAAATGTCATTTTTAAAAATTGGTTGACAACAAATTTAAATAATTCTCAAAACTATAATGTTTATGAAAGAATATATTAGAAAAAGTTTATTGCGACTTGTGGTCTACTAAAGCAGTTATTGGTAAAATTCATTTTAAACGACGAGTTCGTTTCGAGAGACGAGAGACGACGAGTTTGTTTCCAGATCAACGATCGCCTATGATGTACTTATCAGTCGCCACCCTTAGCTACTAAATATTTTTTTCGTTTTTTACTATTTGTACTAATTTCAATCACAAGCGAAAATACCAATATTTCGTTAATTTTAGCAGCTCAAAGTGTTTTTTATACATAAAATACATCGTTACTTTTCGTTAATTATTATATAATAGACATATGTACACGTTTATACTTGCACACCACAAAATAGAATTTGTTGGGACGATTACGTATTCTTACGACATAAACACACATGTTTATTTAATAAACGAGTTTTTTTCTTTCATCTGCCATTGTGCAAAATTTTTTTGGGCCATAAATTGTCACAGATTTTACATTTTTTTTGCAAGAGTATAAGATACAATATTACCATCGAAACATCTCGGACTAGCTGTACTAGTAAGGTCTAACGTAAATTAAATTTTGAGTAGCTGTTAATATTGCTTCTAATTAAATAATTTATTGGCCTTTTATATAATTGTGTTTTTAGGAGAGTAAAATCTGCGCTGTACACATACTAAATGTTAAAACTCAACATTTAACAATGCTATGAGAGAGATCACAAAAAACTCATTTTTTAATAAATTTTTTATCTGAACATAAAGACATAAATGGCTTTTGTTGTTTGTATATACTGAAGTTAAGTCAAGGAATTCAAGTAGGAATACTCACATTATTAAATCCCACATGTGTTATTATAATGGAAAGTTATAAACCAAAATGATTATTTGCAGTCTCTTATTTTCACCTAATCCGTGGTTACCCTAACACAAAATGATACATTAAAACTTCATTATTTAATTTAAAATAGTTTTAATGATTAAAACTATTTTAAATTTCATAGACATACTTCTTCTTAATTTGAAAGATCAACTTTCAAACATGATTTTTATATGTCTTTAGTAAAATAAATAAAGTTTTTAGTTAAATCACAAATCTGTCTGTACTTAGGTAAATATCTTAATTTCTTTCAACAATTGCTAGTTCGTCGTCTTCTCCTGAAGTATTGGTTTTTGTTTCATAAGGAGCTCCTGATGAACCATTACTTGACTCGTGAGATCTTGGGCTAACACTGGTTTTTCTTACATAAAGTATGTTAGACTCTAATCTATTATGTTCATTAAATGGAACTCCGTACACGCTTCCATCTGATATTCTATTCAATTTATGTATTTGTTCTCTTAACTCACAAACTTGGCTGTATAGTTTTTTGTTTTCTCGTAATATTGCTATGTTTTCAGTTTCAAGAAGCTCACGTTTGCTCCATTGAATTGTATTTTCGGATTTAAATCTTTCGATCTCCATTTTAAGTTCTGTGATCTTTTCTTCTAACACCTGTTTAGCTGCTGTTTCATCTTGCAACTCATTTTGCAGTCTCTCAATTTCGCTATGACTAGAATCAGTAGAGCCTATAGTTCTATCATTATGTGTTTCAATTTTAGTATTATGTAATTCAGATGTTAAAGATTCAATTTTAGCAAGGAGAAAACTTTTCTGATCTTTTTCAGTTTGCAGACTTTTACATGTTTCATCCAATTTCAATCTCATTTCACTTAATTTATTCGCCATTGCATTATCAACATTTGAAAATTTGTGAGAGTCTAATGAAGCCCTTTGACGCATTGGTTCTGTTGGTGATGCATATCCATAGTTCTTTTTCCTTAATTCTACACCTTCTTCTGTAGATAAATCACCAGAAACTATCCTACTTTCTCCTATGCTTAAAAGCTTCTCATTGTCTCTTTTTAGCTCCACTACCTGCTGTTCTAGATCTCCTTTTTCTGTTTTAAGAGCTAATAATTCTTTATTTAAAACGTCTACTTTGTTTTTAAGCTGCTTTGCTTCTTCTCTAGCCTTATTTCTTTCAGTTCGTACTTTGCTCCATTTTTCCCTCCAATTTGCAGTGCAGTCTGACCACCACCTCATAGTCTTTTCCATTTGCGTGGCCCGAGCTCGAGCTTCATCCAATTCTCTTTGATAGAGCGCCTCTTTAGCCTCCCAGTCTGTGTTAGTGTATCGCATAGAGCCACCATCGTGATCTCGACTACGTCGGTGACTCCCGCCATGAGAACTTTGCGCCATTATGTTTAATTCTGAAACAAAGTAGTTTAGAATCAAAAATCGGAATGTTCTAAGCAAAACAAATAATGAGTATATTTTGGGACCTTACTGTTATGTCTATAATCAATATTATTTTAATAATACAAAATACCTTAAGTAAAAGTGTAAAGTGGGCGATCTTATCCAAAAAAATTACTATCTTCCAAATATTTGTTAACGCCTTTCAAACACTAGTTTGGTTCCTTTACAGTTAGGTTTTTTTAATTGGTTTTGAGTGACGCTTTAATTTGTTTTAAATTTCCAAAATCTTTGTAAATTATAATTTAATAGTAAAACTTTTCCATATATAATTATTATTCGTTTCCATCAGAATTTTTAATCACAATTAAAATGGCATTAATATTTATGTTTAGTCAAGTTCAAGTCGATTTAATAGGTCTAGGAAACAACTAGGAAACATCTCGAGAAAAAAATCTTGTGCAGCCCTAATAATTTTTATTATAAAACTAGCTTTGATCGTGACTTTGTCTGCTCAGTATTCAACAAAAAATATTTAGTATTTAGTTAAATAATTAAGATTTTTTCTAAGCCTAAGTCCTTGTCCATAGGCAATTGACACATGGCTGCTTGTTAAAGTTCCGTCATCATCGGTTTTAGACACTCCAATTGTATTTCTATGTAGGTATGTAAAATTGTTACCTAGTTACAAAAGTCGATTTTCAAAAACTGGAATTTTAAACATTTGGGTGTCCTCTTATAACTTTTTATGAGCTTTGAAGGTGGCAAGACAGCAAACATGCACATGGCTTTAATTATGGTAAGAGACAATCGTTGCCTGTAGATACTATCATGTATTGCTTATGCTATGCGCTTAGATTATTTGCCAGCAAAGTATGCCCGAGATTTTAGTTATATTTTGCATAAATATACTAGCTTCTCTACTTACAAAACAGAGCAGGAAAAATAGTACTATTAAACTTATAAGTAACTTAGGATATAAAATCAATTTAAACTTTCAGAATAATGAGTTGCCCTTGCCCTACACCGCAGCCATGTCCTCAAGTTTGCCCTCCATCCCCACCACCACCTCCATGTCTTGTAAAGCCAGTTATGCGACGCCTACACTGGTCGCAAACAAAGATGAACTTATACAAAATGCTATTATTGTGTACTTTAGCTGGTTCTTCTGTCTTTACCTTTATAGGATGTCCAAGAAAAGCAGCCTACAAGGAATACTATGCGTAAGCTATATATTTGCTTTTTTTTGTAATCATTTCTCACAAAATAGACCATCTGCTTTCTGACAGGCAGCTCGTAAAAGACGAGCATAAGCTTACCGTCGTCACTTACGCCGATGGTAGAGTTTTGAAGAGACTCGCCAGGATTGGTACCACCTCCTTACCTATTCTGTGTGCCGGTTAGGAGGATAAAGTAGACAGTTAACTTTGTTTTGCTCGAGGTCGGCTCGGCAAGCATTAGACGTTATACTGGCAGGAATGGGAAAGGCAGTAGAACCAATCCAGGTGACTTGCTGCGAAACTCGTCCACAACCTAATAAGATGTCACAGTGTTGGCGATGGCAAGCCTATGCTCACTTTTTACGAGCTGCCTGGCAGGGAGGCAAATGGTCTATTCTGCAAAAGGGCCTGGACTAACACGAGGTAATTTCTGTAATACCAATCAGGGCAATACACAATTCTTTAATTTTGATTGGTCTGTGTATCTCATCATAAAATTTTGCAAGCAAGTTTATATCAAATTCGAAACTAGCAATCAAATCAAATTAAATCAGTTTTTTAGTTTTAGGTACATAATATACTCTTATTGACGTCATAAATTTACAAATTAGTTAAATAAAAAAAATTAAATGTTTATTCTCTTGGTGATTCATATGAAAAATTCATACCCGCACGTAATAGTAAGTATGTAGGTAAATACTTACATGTCTCAATTATTAAACCTATTTAAAGAAAATGTTCAAACATACCTAACTAAAAAAAACTAAGTACAATGAATTTAAAAAAAACAACAAATCTTCAAATAAATTTAAAAAAATAATATCAAAAAATTAAATTAAATGTCAAATATAATTAATACATATTTCAAAATTTAGTATACTTAATCAAATTGTCAGATTAAACTACTTGCTCAGCAATCTTTTAAATAAGATATAGTACACATAAATATCTTCACCCCAAGTTCCTATGCAGGTTAGGCAGTATCAAGTGCTATGTGTTACATTCCTTGCAGAGCTGCCTAGCTTCCAGAGTAACGTGGAACTATTGGTTTACCCGCAGGTTTTTTACATCCTTAGCTTCCCACAGTTAGGAATTATACATATAAATTATAAACCTTCCTCTTCAAACACTTTATCTATTTAAAAAAAAAACATCAAAATCCGTTACATAGTTTTAAAGATTTAAACATACAAAGGGACCTAGGGACAGAGGAAGCGACTTTGTTTAATACTATGTAAGGATTTATATGTTATAACTTTATGAAATGAATTATGTTACATTATAAAATCAAAGGATAAAATACATATTAAAATTTTAAATGTTAGCTGAAACAACAGAAAAATATAATATGTAACATAGAAATTATCTTTATTTTCAATTTTGACAGCTTTTGCTATAGAGCATAAATTGATAATGTACAAAGAAATCACTTGTGCTGTTTGACATGATTGTGGTGAATTTAATAAAAAAATTGAAATATTTAATAATAATTGTTTATAAATATAGCATAACATATTGTTGATTAGTTCAATTTCATTCAAAATAATGCTTATGTAGATGAATAAAAAGGACTGAAAATTATTGTAATAATTATACATTTTGTTAAAAAATACAACATAAAATACCTTGTGTACACTTTTTGACAATGACTAGAAGTAATTTCAAATAAGATCATAAAAATTAACAATAATTTAATTCAAGTATTGATATAGAGTACCTAAAGCAACACACGTCATATCCGAAAATAATAATAACAATATTGAAAATAAAATGTATATGTACCACAATTATTTAACCATAACTTTATACTTACATACATGAAATGTGATTTTTTTAAACATTATCATTTGTCACGATTGAAATTTACCACTTCATCAGTTTGTCTAGTTGTTGCAGTATTAACAAATTCACTTTTTTTTATACAATTTAAAAATATTAAAAGGGTACCATAAGCGGTAAGATGCAAAATGTAGGTACCTACTACCTAGCAGTGATGCCACCGTGTAAGAAATAATTTCACTAGATTTGGTCTCAAAATTCCGTAGATTACAGGATTTTAATTTAAATCGCTAAAATTCGATTAGAACTACATACAATGCTCTTAATAGTTTTTTTATGTGATGGGTTTGAAAAAATAACACACGGGTCTCCTATAATAAGAGACAACCATAGTTTAAAGTAGAAGTGGGACGTATATACTGGAATAGGTTTTTGATTGGACGCGTAAAGACTTATTCCGCGTACGCCACATAAACGCGTCTCCGAGTATTTAGGCGTACGGCGTACGGTGCCCTTGCGGCGCGGCGCCAGACTTTTGTACGCGTGTGGCACTCGTACTCGATGGCGAGTTTATTACTCAATACTCACACACTCACAAGCTGTGTCGGTCGGTTTCGATCAGTGTTGCCACCTTGGTGGTTTTTCCACCAGAACTAGCGCTTTTTCAAGGTTTTTAGTGGTATTTTTCACTATTTAGCGCTTTTATTTTTTCTGGTGATTTTTAGTGCTTTTATTAAAACGGAATCTATCAACACATATTAGTAAGGGAAACCACATTTCGTTCCAGATTTTCACCGTTACGCACAAATGTCAGTATGTAAAGATATAAAGATACTGTACATAAATTTTAAAACAATTAACTTAACATTTAAAAAATGTCACCAGATTTTGATAACATATTTTAAAAAAACTATATGCTAGTGTCATTGGAGAAACTATTATGAAAAAAGCAAAAATAATAAAGACATCACCTACCTACATTTTTTTTAAAAACTCCTAAGACTCCTAAGCCTGTGTAAAGTATGAAGGGAAGATTTCAATGAGATTTAATTTAAAATATTTTTATATAAAAAAAGTATACTAAAACTAGCTCATAGACTTTAATACTCCATAGGTCAAAAATACTCGATTACTCGTACACGATGTTACGAGGACGCGCTAGTTACGAAAACGCCAATAAACTTGAGACGCCTAAATACTCGTGGATCTAGTTTTTGGAACAAGTCTTTAGACGGACGCGTACTTCCAAGACTCAGTACGCGTTTCACCTAGTATATCGCACCTCTAGTTTAAAGACACCATTGATGATACAGATGCGTCGCTGTCCTGTGGCCGGGATGTTAGGCCTGTAACCTGTTGTGCAAGTCTACCGGCTTGCGGCGGCGCTTGCTTCTTAGGAGCTGCCTGGCAGAGAGGCAGATTCTCTATTATACTCAATGGACTCGTACCAACACGAGAAAACGCAAATGAAATTAAATGTAATAAAATAGTATAAATAGTGTACAAAAAAAACATCACGCGCTAACTTAAAACCGCTGCAAATTAAAAGCATATTTGTCTTCATCACTTTAATTTTAGTGGCATCAAGCAGTAGTTAGGAGCACGTGAGGTAGATTTTTTTCACCGTATATTTGCAAAGGTAACAAAAGTTGCTGTGCGCGCTTAGCTTTACAAAGCCTAAAGGCAAACTTACGGAAAATAAGGCGCGATCTTAACGTCCCTGCGCCGTGTCGATAAATAAATAAATTAGAGTTTTCATTATAAAAAATTAAAATTGCTCATATTTAACGAAAAATAGTTTGTTTTTCTAATATTTAGTTAACAAATTTTAATCACCACCATCACCATTACATACATCTCTTAAAATAAACATCAAGACATGTTGCTCAAAAAATAGATTAAAATATTGCTTCAGCTTTTTTGTGTGTCACATAAAGCTCATGCTAGGAACCATTTTCATATTATGTTAAAATTTAAAAATATTTTTTAATTATATTATGTTTTGTTTGTAAAATGTTAGTGAGGAGAGCTAAGAGTGATAAAATGCTATGGTAGTCTTTCACCTATTTTTACCACGATGTAACTCGATAGTCGATAGTCATGAAACGTGTTAGATGTAGCAAGCCCTAATCCAATACTTCGTTGTGGTTTCATTTCTAACAGAGTTAATTAAATAATTCGATTCGATTGTTTTGTTAACAAGATTTTGTCGATTACGGCTACTGCCAACTTAATTAGAATTGTGCTTTTATTTTGCATAAATAGACAAGAAAATAAAAAAATATTCTGGTTACATAATTTTGTAAAAGTGTAAATGTTAAAGGTATCCACAATATATTACCATCACAAATTTCAGTTCATCTAAACGATAATTACATTGTAAAATAAATACGAACATTTATGTTAGTCTCGTTGACAGTAGTACAAACAGTCAGTAGTACAGACAGTTTAACTAGGATTGTACACGTATTTCTAATTATTACAGTAGTACAAACCATTTAATATTATAGTTTGTTAATATGGCAAAAGCTATTTTTATTTTCTATTAAATACTTAAGCTATACCTAATAATAACTAAATAAGATTCAGGCACAAGGAACTGTATCAAACTTTAAAATTAGGTTTACCACATTTGAACATACTTGTAATTCAAAGTGAGGTTAAATTTAATGAAAGCACATACTTATACCTTTTTTACAAAATATTTCGAAACACGTCGTCTTTTATTTTTGAAATATATAAGTAAATATATTTATAAAAAAATTGAAGAGAGTATTTATATTTAATCATTAATTACTCCTTGCCTTGCTCTTTTTGACTGAGACGCAAATATCTACTCCGGCTGACACATCGTACCTCTCCTACCCGGGGTATAAACTTGAACATTCATTTACACCTCGGGCTGGCGTGTGCGCTTTCGTCAGAGAGGATATTTGTTTCCGGCGCCTCGGCAATCTTGAAGGCAAAGACCTGTCTATTCTTTGGCTGCGCGTTGACTGCTCAGACCACCCGCGTGTCGACGCGTACCTGTACAGGTCACATAGCGGCAATGCCGAGACAGACCGGCTCGTTTAGCATATGCAAATGGCTTCTGATTTTGTATCTGAGCAGATCCCATCGGCGGAAATCGTGATTCTTGGTGATTTTAACGCCCACCATGCTGATTGGCTTGGTTCACGTTCCACCGATCATGCGGGAAGATCTGTTCACGACTTTGCCTTTTCTTATGATCTCACGCAACTGGTGACTTCGCCCACGCGAATTCCAGATGTAGGGGATCATACGCCTTCACTGTTAGACCTTCTGCTGACCTCTCACCCAGAGAACTATAAAGTCTCTGTCGATGCCCCTCTTGGATCTTCTGACCACTGCTTAATCCGGAGTGCAGTGTCCATTCCACCCTGTGTGCGGCTACCACCATCGGGTCGACGTCGAGTGTGGCATTATAGGTCAGCAGATTGGGACGGGATGCGATCTTTTTTTGCGTCTTACCCATGGAGGCAGATTTGCTTCTCGCTGGATGATCCAGACATCGTTGCTGATGCTGTCACTGATGTGGTGCTGCAGGGTATGGAACTTTATATTCCGTTCTCTTCAGTGCCTGTTGGTGGCAAATCCCAGACTTGGTTTAGTCGTCCCTGTAAGATGGCACTTAGCCATAAGCGGAAATGCTACCAGGCCTGGGTCACGGCAGCGAAGTCTTGCGATGAAAACACCAGTTCGATTAAAAAGGAGTATTATTCTGCCTCTAGGTCTTTCAAAAGAGCTATTGCTAGAGCAAAGTCCGAGCACATTGGCAGAATTGGCGAGAAATTGGCCCGCTTACCTTCTGGAACAAGAGCGTTTTGGTCTCTCGCCAAGGCTGTCCAAGGAAATTTCGCGAAGCCATCTTTACCATCTCTACACCGCTGGCCCATGATGCGAAAGAGAAAGCCGAACTTCTAGGCTCCCTCTTTGCTTCTAACTCGACTTTAGATGACCATGGAAACACGCCGCCGACCATCCCTATTACTTCCTTGTTTTCCAAAGTTATAGAATCCATAACAAACTGCCAGCTCTTAAGGTACCTAGAGGAGCACCAGCTATTAAATGACCGTCAGTACGGTTTCCGTCGTGGTCGTTCAGCTGGTGATCTTTTGGTTTATTAACACACCGATGGGCGCAAGCAGTCGAAAGCAAGGGAGAAGCATTGGCTGTCAGTTTGGACATAGCGAAAGCCTTCGATCGGGTGTGGCACAAGGCGCTTCTATCGAAGCTTCATACTTACGGTCTTCCTGAGAAATTATGTGCATGGATCACTAGTTTTTTGACGGGGCGTAGCATCAAGGTCGTTGTCGACGGTGTGTGCTCGGACTCCAAACCTGTCAATGCTGGTGTTCCCCAAGGCTGTGTGATTTCTCCTACGTTGTTTCTTCTGCATATCAATGACATGTTGCAAATTAGTGACACTCATTGCTATGCAGACGACACTACTGGGGAAGCCTTATACTTTGGCCGACATAATATATCGCGGGAACATGTCACCGAGAGCCGGAACCAACTTGTGTACAAAATTGAAAATCTTTTGTCTAAAATTTCGTTGTGGGGCCAGCAGAATCTGGTGCAATTTAACCCGAACAAGACACAAGTTTGCGCGTTTTCCGCTAAAAAGACTCCCTTTGTCACATCTCCTCGATTTGAGAGCGTTTCCCTTTCTGCCACAGCCTGTTTTGGTTTACTCGGCGTTGACATTTCGAGTAATGTTCAATTTCGTGGTCATCTGGAGGAGAAGGCTAAAATAGACTCTAAGAAACTTGGTGTGCTCAGTAAAGCGAGACAGTATTTCAAGCCGACCCATCGCTTGCAACTATAAACTATACTAAACTATAAAGCGCAAATTCGGCCTCATATGGAGTACTGTTCTCAACTCTGGGCAGGGGCTCCACAGTACCAGCTCCTTCCATTTGACCGCATTCAACGTAGAGCAATTCGAATTGTCAATGACCAATCGGCTTGATTTGTTAGCATTGCGTAGAGATGTTGGATCACTCAGTGTTCTCTACCGCATCTATCATGGGGAATGCTCTGAGGAGTTGTTTGGTTTAATTCCAGCCGCTGATTTTCACCTTCGGACATCGCGTCAGAGCTTAAGGTATCATGCCCATCATCTCGATGCTTGGCGATCTACAACTGTGCGATTCCGAAGACATTTTTTACCCCGTATAACACCTTTGTGGAATCAGTTACCGAGGGCGGTATTCCCAAACAATTATGACTTAGGGACCTTTAAGAAAAGAGCGTACTCATTCCTTAAAGGTCGGCAACGCATCTGTGATACTCCTGGTGTTGCGGATGTCCGTGGGCGGAGGTGATCACTTTCCATCAGGTGACCCACTTGCTCGTTTGACTCCTCTTCTATAAAAAAAAATACACGTCGAAATCGGAAAATCTTGAAATAGGGAAAAAGGAGGTAACTATTACTACTACTTATTTTTATAAGCGATAGAAGGACCTAGCGTAATTTTGACATCAACTTATGAAATCGAAACTTATAAAGAGCGTTGCCCATTAGAATTATTTAATTTTATTCTAAATGTATTAAACATCACGAAAAATATTGTTTGGATTTTTTTATTTATTCTATCACTGTCTCAAGCCAAAAATTTACTAAAACCGGTGAAAAAATCTGCAAGGTGGCATCACTGGTAGGTACCTAATACCTACAAAATGTTCTGACAAATGTCAATTTACAGAGATTTTTTTATTTTTTTTTTTCCTAGTTTGTCCCTTTCTGAGACCGGCTTTTGGCCATGCTGCCACGTCTTCCCATAGAAATAGGAATATATAAAGAAGTGCAACAATGTTATATAGCAAATTTAGTTGTATAAGTACCGCTCGAATCGACAAATAACTAAACAACATCTCTTTGTCTCTTTTTAACAAATGTTGATATTATGTACGCCGAAAGAGATAACGACATTTTTGTCTATGCTCATTTTGGCGTCGATTTAAATTGACGTTGTGACAGTTGTCAGGCTTGCCAAGAATCCATATTTAGTGTTCAATTTTTATAGTGAAGTATACTATTACAATTGTCGATATTTTATTTTACGTTCCCAGAAAAGAATATTTGGACAAGTAAATGCCACTGAAAATATCAATCATGGTCTATCGTTACAATAATTATTTAAAGTGCTCACTTTTAAGTAAGGAAAGTGGTTTGAATATAATCTGATCACATTTTTTTTATAATGATAATGAATATTGTAATAAAAATAAAGAGTTAACTTATGTAAAAGTAAACATATTTGCACATCACAACTTAAAAAAAATGCAGATGAAAAGTAAAAAATGTTATTTCTTTCTTTTCATTGCATTTCTCTATTTATAAGCCAACTGAGTAGCTATACATCAGTAGCAATTTCAATCGAGAGTTAAATAATAATTCATATCTACATTATTAGATAATGTATCGATATTGAAATACTACCTTTTCTGACGCAAACTTTGTTTTGTACTGTTGCCCGCGGCTTTGACAGCGTGATAATATTATTTAGATATGTTTCTTTAAAGTGTCGAAAACAATTACTATACCAAATTTTGTCGAAATCGAAAATTGGTATTTTATCGTAATAAGTGTGCGGATAAGCACATGGCCATGATAAAATAGAACCGTGATCTATAGACGCAATAAATATTATAGTGAATACCTTGACAAGGACCTAATGAAAGAACTGGGAGGTTGCTGATTGATCATACTTTTTAAAAGTTGACTGTATTGTGTTTTATTACATTTGGAGTTTGCCTAAAGCAAATCAAAATGTGTGCGATAGTGTATGTTTATCGTTGGAAACGTAACTATCGTAAAAATTGGTTTGTAGGGGGTGAAATGAAAATTTTTGATTTTAAGATTATGGATTATGTATCGATATCGATACTTTACGTTTTTTGTACAGCCTTAGTAATGTCAAATGGCAGCCATATTGAGTAGCCAGCGGCAGGCTTTTTTGGTAACTATTTCATGTCCATGTACTTAGAGGTCAATGCGTCTTCCGAATATAATTTAATTATTTTTGGCAGTCATAAGTCATTTAAGGTCATATGTCGTAAGTCATAGGCTTAAGTCATGTCAGGGTCTTGAGTAAAATGGTGGTTTCATTACTTAAGCTAGTCTATGAGATTTGGCGACTTCGAGGAAATTCACGATACACTTATTTCTTCATGATTATTTCATTTGTCTTCTAAATTATCTAATTTTATTCATAATTTACACTAAATTCAATAATTGTGAAAAAATTACGACCATCTTCATTTGCAATGGCGCTAAAACTCCTTTCCCCTTTCTGGCGCCGGCAAAACTTACTTTTAAGCCAAGCTGCCACGTCTTCCGTAGTTATTAATTCTTATTAACAGTTGTTAGCGGTTACTATGTGCAAAGTCATGTCAGGGTCTTCAGTAAAACGGTGATTTCGTTACTCAGTGCGCCTAGTGTGAGTTTTTGAAATGATTTACTTTACTATCACGTTTACGTTTACCGACCTTGATGTATGGAGTTATTGTCAGCGCCTCTAGCGGACAGTCGAAACAACTAATTTATTCTATTCATTTGGATCGTATAAACGCAAACGCGATAGTAAAGTAAATTCGTGCAAAACTCACACTTAGCACACAGCTCATTTGGTAAGATTTGGCCTGAGCCAGGAAATACACGATACAATAATTTCTTTATACATATTTCACTTGTACACTTTACTTAACAAAATTGAACTAATTTCCATCTGATTTTACTCATAACTTACACGATGTTCAATAACTACTTTTTTTTATTATTTTAAGCTAATTTGCCCCTTTCTGGGGCCGGCTAAGAACTTTAGGCCATGCTGCCACGTCTTCCGTATTAATTATTTCGTCATTAGTCACATGTCTTCCGTTAATTATTCTTATACAGTCATTAGTCACTATTTACAAAGTCACGTCAGGCTCTTGAGTAAAGCGGCGGTCACTTTATACAAGCTCACTTTGGGAGATTTGGCGACAGCGAGAAAATTCACGATACACTAATTTCTTCATGATTATTTCATTTCTGCACAATCACTGAACAAAACTAAACTAATTCCCACCAAAATTAACTAATTTCACTCAACATAAACACGAAAATCAATAATTATGAAAAAATACGACCATCTTCTTTCACGATGGCGCCAAAACTCCTACTTTTTTTATTTACTAGTAGTCAATTTAATATAATAATTTGCCACTTTCTAGGGCCGGCTAGGACCTTTAGGTCATGCTGCCATTTCCTCCGCATTAATTATTTTTTTAACAGTCATTTAAGTAACTTGCAAAGTCTTGAGTAAAGCGGTGATTTCGTTGCTAAAGCTCATTTGGTAAGATTTGGCGTCAGCATATTTCACTTGTGCACTTTACTGAACAAAATCGACCGAATTACCATTTCAATTAACCAATTTTACTCATAATTATGAAAAAAAACACGTGTAATCTTCTTTCACGATGGCGCCAAAACTCCATTTTTTTTAAGTTTATTTGCCCCATTCTGGGGCCGGCTGAGACCTTTAGGCCATGCTGCCACGTCTTCAGTATTAATTATTTGTTCATTAGTTATGTTATGTCTTACATGTTAATTATTTTTATACAGTCATTGGTCACTTTAGGCCATGCTGCCACGTCTTCCGTAATAATAAATTCTTTTTCATATTAAAATTTTAAATTAATTTCTTGCCTTAATTGCCTTCCCCCTCCGACCGTTCCCGCCAACCTTCCATTTTTTTTTAAGTTTGTTTGCCCGTTTCTAGGGCCAGCTAAGACCATGCTGCCATGCCGTCCATAAATTATTTTTGTCGGTACATACAAAGTCAGACGTGAGGCCTTGAATAAAGCGGTAGCCTCGTCACTCAACCTCATTTAGTGAGATTTGGGGGGTGAAGAAATAAACAATAAACTAATTTCTTCATAATTATTTCACCTGTGCCCTTTAACTGAACTAATTGCCCTTGAAATTAACCAATTTTACTCTCAATTAACACAAAGTTCATTAATTACGAATAAACTGCGAGGTCCATCCTCTTTCTTGGTGGCGCTAAAACTCAGATAACGATTAAGAGTGACAGACTTTCTTATTATTTTTTAGTTAGGTAAATTCCACTTTCTGGGGCCGGCTTTCTTATTCTTCATAATTTCCTGTCTATGTTGTTATGTTGAATTAAAGGTACTAGCAGTAAAATTAAAAGTGTAATTTTAGGCATTTATTAAACTGCTGGAATACTAGCCGTATTTACCTATTACGTTAAACAGTAGGTTACTGGGTCGTTTCCAGCATCAATAATACCATGGTCCGTGAAACGTGATCACCATCCAAAAACTTTGTGAACCCACCGGCAACAAAGCACTTCTGTGGCTCCAGCAGTCAGTCTTTTACCACCACAATTTGCAATATTGTATGTTCGTCTCCGTTATGTTATTCTATGATGTTGGTACAGTTATTTTAAACTTGTTAACACTAATGTTATGCAAATAAACGACATGACATCAACTTTTACTGAGACTACGTTATGTTATGTACATTGCCACTTATTGTAACAGTCGTAATATTAATGTACCAGCTAAAATTTTAATATGAAGTGTGTTATTTTGTAAATAACAGTATGTCTTAATATTATGTAGTTTTTTTTTATGATATTGGAAGGCAAACAAGCAGACGGATTTCCTGATGGTAAAAAATTCACGCCGGCTAGAGAGACTTATGGCAGTAATGGTGCGTTGCTAACCTGAGGCCGGGATGTTAGGCCTCGAGCAAAAGTAAGTTTACCGGCTACCTTACCCTCCGAACCGAAACACGTTATGACGCTATGGCGGCAGGAATAGGTATGGCGGTGGTACCAATCCGCGTGAGTCGCTGCGTTTCGCAGCGAAACTCTACCACTTAGTCAGATGTCACGGTGTTAGTGATGGTAAGCCTATACTCGCCTTTTACGAGCTGCCTGGTAAGGCAGGGAGTTGGTCTATTCTGCAAAAAAGCCCGGACCAACACGGGCACTTCATTTTTTATATACCTACAGAGTACTTCAAAAATTTTACCTCATTAGTGATTACGCTATGAAATAAGAGTATCTTAATTTAATTTCAATAATTTTATTGTTCATTTTTAGTCGAGCAGAATTTGAGGAATTTGCTGATGAAATGGCTCGAAAAGGATTATTCAAAGGTGTTCCAATGGATTCATTACGAGACAAATAACACTTTTAAAAGGATTAAGTGCCGATTATTTTTTGTATTTTTTGTAAATTCAAATTTATTAAAAAAATAATGTTAAACAAATAACACACCGATACGTTATTTAAAAAAGATATGATTTTGAATAAAGCCTAATACATGAACTATTTTCGTATAAATATGTATGACTTTTATTTTTTAACTACAACAGGAAGTGATTCGTATCCTCACGTTTCAAGGCGGCTACCAATAGGAACTAAATATACCAATACAAAAACGTGATGATTACTTTTTGGGCCAATCACAAAGAACCTTCAATGGACCATGAAAGTTTACTTAAATGACTTTGAAATAACACCCGATTTAGAAAAATTATTCCATTAAATATGTACGTTTTTTGAGAAAACGTTTGTTTTCTGCCATGCGGAAAATCTATATAGTTAGATTTATTTATTTATTTACTATGCAAATAAATTTAGAATTGATTAAATCTATTGTATATAAATGTACGTTGTAGCAAAGTTCGTCACGTATGTTTTGTCTATAGGGAGTCAATGCGCATGTCAAGTTGAAAAATTGCAAATGGCGTCCGTTGTTATTGTTCGCACCGAATAACTATTTGTAAATTATATACTACTCTTTTTAGCGATTTTTCTACTGAACTGTTTTATTAATGTGATGCTTTAACTCCTTATAAGTCGGCGCGGCGTGTTTTATGTACGTTTTTATGTGTTTTGAGTGTTTTTTTTTTAATTCTATGTGTGTCATGCAAATGGGGTAAGCTGGAATTATCGGATGTCGCTTATGTTGTTTTGGATAGTTTCAATCGGAAAAAAAAGTGAAGTTAAGTGATCAAAAGTGTAAAAATGGACTCTGCGTATTATTTTTGTCGTGATATGTTACGTCTAGAACTTTAAAAAAGACGGAAACAGCATTAATTTACTGATGTTCCATGCCGTGACTGCACTCCCCGTACATTTCAAAATGGCTGCTGCTCTTCACGATATATGAGCTTTGCGTCACTGGAACATAAATTGGTGATTTTATGTCAAGAGAGATTTTTAGTGCTACTTTTCTTGTGATCCTATGTGAAAAGGTGGATAATACAAATGGACTGTGCCCCGGGCAAACCTGGGGCAAGTTAATAGTTGCGTATCATATGTTTTGGCAAAACTAGTGGACAGTGGCCATAGAACCGATATTTCCTTGAGTCCAAGCCGAATTGTAATGTAGCGCTTGATTTTCCAGGATGATTTGGAATAAGAGGGAATAAAACTTGTGTGATTGAGCGGAATGTGACATTGTATGATAGGTAAGTTGATTTTTTCTGCTTTATTTACATTATAAGTTTTATACCGTATTTATCTAGCTAACAAAATGGACCCATTATGGTGGAAACAGGCCAATTGCCGGTGGTCTGTCTGTAACAAACATATATTTTCGTTAGTAACGTTTAATCTTGTAGGGATACGTAATTATGAGTTGTGTAATACACGCGATGTTGTTTTGTCGACCTTGTTGTCGTTACTAGGAATCTTCCGCACATGGAAAACTATAAACGATAGACATAAGATATTCAGTTTTTTTTTATCCCAAACTTTGTAAATTGTAGCATAATTTCACCAATAAATACTTACAAAAATGTGTTTATTTTACTGTTTTCGTACATTGCTTAATGAAAACATAATGCGTCTGGTTTATATACAAAAGTTTAAGTCAGAAATAAGCATAAATTAATCTAAAATAGCAAAGGTTAAACACTCAACTGTTTAATCACTCATTGCTGTATATTTTTTTATTAAGTTGGCACTAATTATTCTAATTGAAATGTTACTTTTAATTATCAAAATTATTAAATGTCATATGATTTGTTACTGTTGTTGACAGTTTCAATTTTCTTAATAATTTAGTTAATTAATTAGCTTTTTTTAGGGTTAAATTTAACTTTAAATTGATAACAATTTTATCTAATTTTATAACCTAACCTAAACATAACTTTTGGTTTTGGTTACATCTTTTGGTTTTTATAAACCTATTAATTTGTTGAGCTATTGTGTAAAAGAATGAATCAATTCCACTGTGGATTTAAGTTTCTACAGATTATTAAGAATTTTATATTTAAAATTATTGGAAGAAAGTAGAATTATCTAAGAATATCAAAGCCTTTTATTTGTAATAGTACCACCCCCTGGATTTTTTATTATTTTTATTAGCTGTTTACATTTTATTATTGACTTTTTCTGTTATTATGGGTCAGCCCATGTGGTGCAGCCCTAGGAAATGTGATTTTCCAGTAGAAATATCAAAATCTCCGCTTATTGAGCAATCTAAAGAAAAAATTGACACTGATAAAATGTCATTTTCAATTTTTGGTCTAATAAATCGAAATATTAAATGATTTAGTAGTTAGATGGCACATTGTTTCAATTTAGACAATCTCTAGCAAATTTGGACTTTTAAAGAAACATGTATGAATTTTGTGTTGTTACTTATTGGACACCACTAATTAATGGTTACTGGATAAATTAAATTTCACTTGGACCAATTATTTATTAGGCTAGTAATTTATCCAATTTTAAGCTATGTTTATCTCATGGATGATTGACAGGAACAAATTTTTGCATGATGATCATAGATATACATTGGGGTGTGATTGTTTTTTTTTTTAAGTTTAAACTCAAATTTAAGTTTTAGTTTAAACTATTCTAATAAAACAAACAAATATTCTGATTATTTTAGGTATTAATTTATGTATAAAAATATCATAATTAAAATGACTGTAAAATATTTTTTTTAATATAAGAACATGGTAAGATAATGGGCGTGTTCGGCCGAAGTAAGTACTTACAAAATTTTGTAAGTCACTTACTATGCTTACAAAATTTTCGGCCGGGACACAAAATAAGTGCTAACGCAGTAAGTATGGCTTAATTTACGATGCCATTTTGCTTATTGTTTATGTACGGGATATGACATAAACCGGTGTTTTGTGTTATGTCAAGCCAGTAAGTCTGTCCTCGCCGAAAAGTGCTACAGTCAGCTTGTAAGACTTTAATTTTTTTATGCTTACTGGCTTACTAAGTTTAGTAAGTACTTAATTCGGCCGAACACGCCCAATAACTCAAAATTTGTGCATGTCAATTTTATTGTAATCTGTCAAATGGTTTGATTAGCCAAATTGTTGTTTTGCCATTTTTTTATATGCATAATAAAAAGGACTTAATTAAAATATAAAACTTCTTACAAAAAAATACTAACCTATAGCTTTTCCTTTTTTTTTAAAAAAATTACATACCGTAACATTATCCACATTACTAAAAAAATGTAGAATCTCTTTGAACACATGTTTTACAAAACAATGTATAAAATTGGATACCTAACAAATAGTTAGATGCCAATTATTAAGTGTTTAGCTAAACAAGTGTCCAAATTATTTTTTTTTGTGATAAGGCAGTATATGTCTGAATAGGCAGTTGGTTGTTTTTTGCTTGAGACATTGTTATTATCGACAACTTAACTTTTGCATATATTTTTTCTGTAATTAAAACTGTCAGAAATAATGTTGAAATAGACGTTGGCTGCTATTCTCTCAAAAGAAGAAAAGGTTTTACGTATTTATTTAGTGTATTCTTTATCCCTACCAATATTAAAACACAAAAATGTGTATGTTGGTACTTTACTTCGTTTGTCAAAATTTTGCAAAGAAAATTGCTAGTTTTTACTTTAATGTCTCAACATGGTTCTATAGCTAGCTTTAATAACTTACATAATACAGGTCTAGCTGTAGGCAACAGCTGCTAATAATAAGTAAGAATCTAAACTCACTACCTTAATGGCTATAACTAAATGTAACTTTTTAGTCACATTTTTTTTGTTATGACATTAAGTAGAGAAGTGTTAAGTCAGATTATGATGCTTATTGTAGACACCTAACGACACATACTAACTGTATAAAGTAAAATACTACTTTTATACAGTATTTATAAGTTTTGTGTCAACAAAAATATTTTTTTTTAAATTGTCTAACACTGTTACCAGTAAAACAAGACACTATTTAGGTAATACATACATATCTTGACTCCAAGTCCCTTATTTGGTAGGCAGAGAGAATCATACAAACATGCCAGTTTTGGGGTCTCTTGACACCATCCTCTAGGTAATGATTTGTGAATATCTATAAGAAGAAATTTTTGGTTAGTGGAACAATATAATTTTGAATTTAAAATTTGGTGTAAACATTTAGTAGTGACCAGTAAGAAAATATTAGTTAATTTTATTAAAAAGAAGAATAATAGCATTGTTATGTAATGTAAACATCTAAACATTATTTTTTATTTAATTGTGTATTATATCTATATGTATATCACCTTTACACTCCTAAACTTGTATCAGAATTTTGACCAGGTTATAGGTTAGGTATGAAATCATTAAGTATCGTAGTAGTAAGAATTTATATCAGTTAAATCTATGCTACTGAGATTTAACTGATATAAATTCTTACTACTATTTCTTTGTTTTATCTAAAAAAGATATTTTAATATAAAATTGGAAATTGAGGTGTCTATCATGAAATTGAAGACAAATGTTGTGATTGAGACAGATATATTTAAAACCTTGTTGTTTTGTTTTCTCATGCTTTTTTTGTTTTTTTACTCATGCTTTTTTTGTTTCTCATGATTTTATTTTGTTTTGTATACTACTAATGTAGGAATTTCATATCTAAATTTTAATATTTTTCTGTATGTACTTTGCCATTTCTTCCATTGTCAGTTCTTTATTTTATGTATTTTATGCATTAATGGTTTTATTATGAAATCTAGTTTTTTTTTATTTCTCTCATTCTTCGATTTATTTCTATCCTGTCTACTGCACTTTAAGATTATCTGATACAAATAGTTTAGGGTTGATAAGACCACCTTTGTGAATATCAAGTTATATACTAGCTAGTGCTACTCATTATTCTGATCTCTATCCAGTTATTTTTTCCACATATTTCATATAGTAATCAGAATTTAGTGATATAATATTACTTATTTATTAAGAGAATTTTGGTATTCTTGTATTTGTTTCGCTCTGGTATTGGTATCTGGCTGGTATTCCACTGTTCAAAGATCTTTGTCCAATATCTAAGTCCAAGATTTTATAAAATTTTGACAGACACCCATTCAACTTATTGAATATTTTGGTCCGAGAGTACTTTTTAATTTACAGCCAGTTTAAAAAGTGTTGCTGTTGTGAAACTATTGTGAACATGACACATTTTTTTTATTGGCAAAATGTTAGTGTAATAAAATAAAATGTTTTTATTTTCGAAAAAAATGTACAGTTAGTTAAGTTTAAGTCTTTAATTAGTTACTTGATTTTAGCACAATCTGGCTTTTAAAGTTTTTAAAGTTAGTCATAAGGCATCATAGAAAATCATATCAATATCGGATAGAGTCTTGGGCATAGCAGTGGCCCCCACACATGCCACAAATCTGCCTGAATAACAGGAATCATTCATGAGATTTCTGGCAATACATTAGTATAGGCATTAATTTTTTCATGAATCCTTGTATAATTAAAAGCTTTACATAAACACAATTCAACTACTACAAAAAAGCTGTAACCATTTTTTTCTTTAATGGTGCCACAACTTCCCTTGAATGGGCTTTTCTTTATTAATAGTCACTTTTTCTTAATTTACCAAAAGGTTACAGCTAGAATAATTTTTTTAGCAACTTAGCACATTTGGAAAAAAATCTAGCAATTTCTCCATACAAAAAGTGGCAAGACTGAATTTTAAAATTTTAAAATTGGTGTTACTGGTAAGCTCTTTGATCAAAGGCACATTGGACAAAGACCTTTGATAACTACCCTTAGATCTATTCTTAGATGTAGGGAAATTAGTTTTAACCTTATGCATATCATTTGAATACTTAAAGAAAGTATAGTAATGTAGGTAGTAATGTAGGTATAAAAGAAACTATAAAGTTAATAGGTGTGTAGCTTATGAAATTAAAAACTTGTAAATGTCATTATTAGAATTTATTAGTGACACATTTAAATAATTTAAATGTTTAAGTCAAAGCAATATTATATAATGATTTTTTATTTTGGTGTCCATATTTTCATAACTGTATGCAAAAAATTATGATAATTTCTATTATAACTTATGAAGGATACTGTTAGTTTTCGGGAATTCAAATGCATTTATTACTTCTTTGCAGTGACCTAAAAAATTATAAGTACTTACATTGTTGTCTTTTCCTACCAATTGCAACAAACTTAAAGATCTAATTAAAGACTTGCGTAATAGAAAGGCCCTGGGGCCAGATAACACTTCAAATAGTTGTTAAATATTTTCCTCCTGCACATGTACAGCTACTACTAAACATCTTTAATTCACTATTAGCAAGTGGTGGTTTTCTGGAAGATTCTAAAGATACAACTATTATCGGAATACATGAACAGGCAAATCATGGTACGTCGCGAGTAGTAATCGCCTGATAAGTTTTTTAGTTTACTCTGTTAAATATATGACAGTCTTATTTAGACTCTAATTGACCAACCTAAAAATATTTGTAAATGAATGAGCAATTTCGCTTCTGAGCAGCTCATTTATACTTAAATCAAGTGTACCGCCTTACGGAGGACATACTAAACGCCCTGAATAGACTTGTCGCTACTATTCGATGTGGCCAAGGCATTCGACAAGGTTTGGCACAACAGCCTAAACTATAACCTTTTCGAAATGGGTGACCTGGCCTGGCTAGTACTAATCATATGCGACTATGATCGAATTGCAAATTAAGAATTTGCGTAGAAAGTATGCTTTCCAGCAGTAGGTGTCTAGTGGCGGGAGTGCTTCAGGGCTCGGTACTCTCACCTTTG
>NJDD01000515.1:109435-122978 GCA_002245505.1 Calephelis nemesis
ACCGCCGCGCGTTCAAGTTGCCGTCATGGACGACATACTATTCTCGGGACGACTAACCGAAAATGGCGGTACATAGGCATATATCTTTTTAGGACAGCCACTTTCTTTGCGTAAAACCCGTAAACCAGGATAAAATTGCAAGTGGTGTTTTAAACTGAGTACCTAAGCTATAAAAACGATCGACACACCTTTGTACCCCGGGAATTGTTAAGATGTTCGATGGAATAATTCCTCTAAAAGAAATCAACAAAATGCTTAGGGTTTATTTTGGATAGTAATGTACGTCACTCAAATCGCACATATGACGATCCAACGGACGCAATCTTCTCCACGAAATTTACGAGACCCCGTCAAATTTCATCAAATCTCGTCGATTCGACATTGGTGGCCAACGTGATTCTCCCGTACAATTCCCACAACTTACTCTAGAGACACCACACTACACTGACGCCGCCTGTCTCGACAACGAAGAATTCCTTTTTATCTAACGCTGGGTGGCAAGCCACTATTACTCAAATTAGTCTACCTAGTAACCACACGCATCATCAAGCCGAGGTCCAGGAGACTGAGCACTCTGCCTGACTCAAGTTCAGTGAATTAGTAAAAACGCTGAAGCTAGCAACACATTAGTTTTTAAAAAAGTTGTGTCTACTCTGTAAAACATGTAACAGGACATTCTTAGTTGCATCAAAAGAGTAAGCTCATAGTAAGATGTACAGATTTTAATTGAAATGTAAACTAAACATCTAAAACAAATTTAAACTATTTGTTGTTTTGAATTTATTGTGTGTTTGTTGGTTGTGTTAAATGTATTATTATTAATTTTGTGTTTCCAACTTATAGTTAATTATTATACTATTATAATAAATTACAATTACCACACAACTAATAAAAACAATTCATATGGGGGTAGTATCTAAAAATTCCAGTCATAATTAATTGTTGTAAATTTTGTTTTACTATGAGATCATATTTAGGTGTAATAAATAAGTGCTAATGTTCCTAATATAAAATTTGAACTATGTAGTAAATGAGTATATTTACGAGAATTAAAATAACTAGTAATTGTAGGAAATGTGAAACAAAATAGACACAAATGTATGACTTATGTCTTAAGAGGGATATTCCCGGCATCAACGCAAGCGTGGTTGAAAGCTTGTTATTTCATCCAGCGCAATGTAAGAAAAAGAAGCACAGTGAAAAAAGAGAGATAGCGCCTGAGAGCTAGGTTTGCGTTTGGTAAATTTCAAAAAAGTGAGAACATGATAACATTGAACAAAAACTAGTGTAAATAAATTTCATAAAACATGTTCCAGGAAATACGTGTTTTTTAGAAATTTAGAATGTCTATTACATTTGCAAGGTTTCTATCAAAATATTTTCTTTAGTTTAACTAATTATGAGTTTACTATAAACGGCCAAAATTCAAGCAAAAATTGGTAAAAAATGCAGAGTTTCTGAGGTTTATAGTGAATTGGTTTCTCCAAATTCAGATTTTTTGTTACCATAGAAATATAGGTATAGTGCAAAAGATACCAATTAGTTCAAAAATTTCAAAGAATGATCTGTTACAAATTACAAATAATCACGTAAGAGTGTTTGTATGAAAAAGAAGCTGGTTTGGTCGCCCTTAACAATGTTATATCTTTAAATATAAAACAGTCTAAATTTGGTAATATTTTCAACCCTTTGTTTAAACTTTTGTTTTACTACAACTCAAAAATCTTGCTTTTCTAGGCACTAGGTACTATCGCCCAAATTGGCGCTGATACACCTGTAGGCGAAATTCGCTTGGCATACCGTGCGTATGCGACGCGAAGCTCCGCCTTTTCGTGGCCGCCTCAATATTTTACTATTGTTTGAGAATTTTAATATTTTAATAGTTCACCTTAGAATGAAACCAGTAGTCGGCGTAGGGCCATGCAACGAATCTTGACAAAGTATATATTTTAAAATTGTAAGAGTTTCGTGTGGCGTTTGGTTTCTTAAATAAAACACGAATAACTAATTTGCTAATAAAAAAACTTATAGTAAAATAAACCTATGTCACATAATTACACAAATAATTATTTGGTAAAATATTAATCTGTTTGCGCATTATAATTTGCTAGACTATTAACATTTTTAATTATTTATACGGGATACTCACGATCTCTTTTTATTTTATTTGTCGATATTTCGGTCTAGTTGTATACGCGACGATTTAAGTTTCAAATCTTTTGCTAGACAATGTTGGTATGCTTAATTTTTTGTAACATTCTCATATGACACAAACCTACTAGCCAATAAATAATTTTCGTTTTATTTTTACATTTATTACCACAACCACGAGTACCTAGGTATTAGGGTAGTGTACAGCATCGCCTTAGTGGTCTAGCGGTCCGGCGTCGGACTTGACTTCTTCAGGTCCCGAGTTCGATCCCCGGGTCGGCCTAAAAATAGAAAATATTTATTTTCAATTTTCTATCATCTTGAATTTCGTTTGGATATGTGCCTGATTGGCGATAGGATTATCATATTATCATATTATGGGACTTACATCCGTATTCAAGAAGCTAACTTGGCTAAGTAATAAAAAAACATGCTGTGCAAAGTACGACATTTAGCTATGCGTTTCTTACGTCAAGTCATCCAATTCATGAACAATGATTAGAACTGATTATTGAATGTATTGTTCATGTATTGGATGGCTTGACGTAAGAAACGCATAGCTTAATGTCGTCCTTTGCACAGCGTGTTTTTATTACTTAGCCAAGTAAGCTTCTTAAATACGGGTGTTAGAGTCTTCAGCTAGTCTTGTTGTGCTTCTGTCTTATCCTTCGGGGATATGAGCGTGACGATATATCAACTTGCCCGAGTACGCGCTTGTCTATCTCTGCAGTAACAATGACATTTTCGTGCGATATCGTGATCTGTAGAGTTACCTACTTTTGAATATCGATTTCATGCAAACTGGAAATTTGAATCGGATTTGTCATTTTACGTATTCTGGGACACAGTAATAGCGGATGATTAACATTTAGTTACAACAAAATTAAATAAATCTGATAAAATCATCTATTGATTATTTACCTATTAAACTTTAATAACTCGCTAGTATTGTGTTCAAGAGTACCTACCTACCGAATGTGACAGATCCGATTCCGATTTTCAATATTGCATATATCCGAGATTCTAGAGTAGGTAACGCTACTGGTCTAGAGGATGAAGAGTCGTGTTCTTGTTCATTATCATTTTGTTTGTTTGTATCTTCACGCCTATATCCCCGAAGAGGTAGGCAGAGGCACGACCCACGACTAGCTGAAGACACTAAGTCCCAAAATGTGATAGGTGGCAAGCCTATCGCCAACCGGGCACATTTCCATTACCGAGCAACATTTATTTTTTGTTAGAAAATTGAAAAAAACCCAATTTTCTTTTTACCCGACCCAGTAGACCACAGAGACGTTCATTATCATAATGTGAAATATTGATTATATTTAAGTATTTGTATGACGTATTAGGTATTACCATTGTCTTACACTCATGACATAAGCATTTTTTTTATGATATAGGAAGGCAAACAAGCAGACGGATTTCCTGATGACAGAGAACACCAAAGGTGGTAATTGTGCGTTGCCAACCTGAGGTCGGGATGTTAGGCCTCGAGCAAAAGTAAGTTTACCGGCTACTAACCCTCCGAACCGGAACACATCATGACGTTATGGCGGTAGGAATAGGTACCTAAGGCGGTGGTACCAATCCGGGCGAACCGGTAACAAGCTCTACCACCTAGTCAGATGTCACGATGTTAGTAAAGGTAAGCCTATGCTCGCCTTTAAGAGCTGCCTGACAAGGAAGGCAGATGGTCTATTCTGCAAAGGAGCCTGGACCAACACGGGGAAAATATGATATTGGAAGGCAAACAAGCAGACGGATTTCCTGATGGTAAGAAATTCACGCCGCCTAGAGACACCAATGGTGGAAATGGTGCGTTGCCAACCTTAGGCCGGGATGTGAGGCCTCGAGCAAAAGTAAGTTTACCGGGTACCTTGTCCTCCGAACCGGATTATGGCGGCAGAAGTAGGTAAGACGGTGGTACCAATTCGGGTGAATCGCTGCGAGACTCTAACACCTAGTCAAATGTCACGGTGTTAGTGACGGTAAGCATATGCTCGCCTTTTACGAGATGCCTGGCACAGAAAAGGCAGATGGTCTATTCTGCAAATTAGCCCAGACCGAAGGAGGTTGGCAGAGGCACAACCAGGGCAAGACTAGCCAAAGTCCTACAATGTGATAGGTGGCAAGCCTATCCTCAACCGGGCACATATTAAATCTTGGACAACATTATTTTTATTAGAAAAATACACATTTTCTGATTTTTTCGAACCCGGGACCTAAAGAAGTCAAACGCCGGACCGCTAGACCACAGAGGCGATAAAAGCTTAAGAAAAGAAATTAAACGATGATTTCGCAAGCATGTGTAACATTATCAACCTAATTGATTCTGGTATGTAGGTACGTAGGCATCATCAAACATGACATAACCTTTTCACTCGTCATTATTCAACATAATATACCTAGCCTGTACTACTGTTAATTACCAGATCTGACAATAAAATAGGTATATTTTGTTTGTGTGTCTGTTTACCTATTAACCTCTTACTTAACTAGTTAGTTAATAAGGAATGTTAATTTTAGCAAAGATTAGTAATTAGGTACTCTAGTAACAATTACTGCTGCATACCTATCTACTAGTCTGATATGATAAAATATTACCGACCGAATGTAGTATGTTTATAATTTTATCCACATTAAATGTATTCGTAGACACTTAGTTTCAAAACAAAAGTAAGTAGGTAGGTATGTTTCCTTAGATTCTAATGGAATCGGCGAGCACCGACATGATGACAAGATTCAAGCGTCATCTCGAAACCTTACTACATTCCTGCCTACCAGAGAGGTAGGTAGATACCTAGCCAAAGAATAAGTTACAGTACTAATGTAAGTTAATTCGTTGAATAGGGAAAAAGAAAGGCCAAACGCATCACAATAAAAAGTAAGAAGAAGTTTAGTGTGTAGCTTGTGGTTAGATTAATTAAAATTAATAAAAATAATTTTAATAAAGTTCTACTTACCGAAACATTTAACTCTTGCAATATCTATAAAATGTTCCGTCCTTCATGATGGAGAGCCAGTATTTGGTTCCACTCGTCCCTCGTCAGATTTCGGTGCATGATGTAAACAATACCTAGATAGGTAGCGCAGAAAACAAAGTACCAAAACGTAAGGCACTCAAGAGTCCCGAAAACTAGATAGGGGTCAACTTTGAATCAAGATAAATCAGAGTCCGTGACGCGAAAAATATGTCGTACCTATGTAAGAAAGCACAAATAACTGAGAGGAGTTAACAATGGGTGAGACACAGATTGCAACTAAAAAATCAATTGCAATTTCTTGTATTGTCTCCTGTTAAACAAATGTCTCTTATTGGCTAACCAGTATTTTAGGGCGGGGTTACAATTTTTAAGTTTGATAAACGATTTTGTTTGAAAAGTGTATCAGCGCGAACTTTGCCGATAGTACATGTAAGTATATGACCAATTCCCTAAGCATGGGTGTAGGGAGTTGGTCATATAATATGTCAATTATTATTAACCTATCTAAGATTAGGATTATGCTATTTTAGATCAGTTGCCAGGTAACAATTTAACAGGCTGTTATTTTTCAATAACAGATAAAAATATCTTAGGAACAAAACTGTAAAAGGCCTATCTTTGTAGATAGGTTATTAATAGCGGTAATAATAAAATAGGTAATTCTTATGTTACATAGACATTGGTAAAAAATATTGTATAACCTAACCTTAAGTTTAAAGTTGTAATGGTAAAAGTGTATCTCTTGGGTGTTTTTCTAGTATGAATGTGTTGTGGACAAAGTATTACAATATTGCCAAACACAAAAAAATTAAACAACAAATATTGGTTTTTAATCACACAAATGCCTGCCCCCATCGGAAATCGAACCTGAGCGTCGCGGGTGGTAGGTGGAGCTAAGCCTGTGTGCTAATCTCTCGACCACAATGGTATATAAAAAGTCTGTGATAGTTTAATGTAAATTATGGTTAACATCTATGGTTAAGTTATGGTTATCACCTCTGTGTTCTAGTGGTTCAGGTGTTGGACTTGACTGCATGAGATCCTGAGTTCCAATCCCGGGTCGGGCAACAAAAAGAAAAGTTGGTTTTTCCAATTTTCTAATAAAAAAATTTTGCTCGGGATTGGATATGTGTACAGTTGGCGATAGGCTTGCCACCTCTCAAGTTGTGGGACTTATGCCCGATTTCACCAAGAGCCCCTATACTTTAGGGGACCTTTTAACGTTACTTATGGGACTGTTTCCATATAAAACAGTCCCCTAAAATACGTTAAAAGTCCCCTATTATATAGGGGCTCTTGGTGAAATCGGGCATTAGTGTCTTCAGCTAGTCGTGGGTGCCCCGATTGTGCCTCTTCATGGGATATGGGCGTGATGATACTTTTTTAATTTATCTTAGAACTTGCAGTTTTTAAGTTTTCTTTTGCAAAACGATTAATGTGCTTTGATGTGTGTTTCCAGCATGGCAGCGGATAGCGATGGGCTAGGCTCCGGTGGCGGCGGCTCGTGCGGCGTGGTGGTGACCTGCGAGGGTGACTTGCGCGACCCGCGGTTCCCTGCGCGCCTACGTCGCCTGCTACGCGAGCTGCGCACGCTGCTCGCTGAGCCCCATCCGCACACGCTCAAAGTTAACAAGGTATTTTGTGTATAATTATACTTAAACTGAATTGTAAATATGTTATTGCCAAACTTCTTGGGTGACTTATTATGTTACGTTGATCAAATAATTTCACATAAATTCTTTTAGATTTTGTCGTCATTATCCCTAGTAAGCTAGCAGGAAACGCTTTAAGGGTAAAACAGGGGAATTAATGCCATAATTCGCCTGTGTATATAAGTGAGTCATTCGCACCCCAATCCTTTTAGAATTAAAAAAATATATTCTGGTCAGGATTTTTGAGGCAACCTTTGAGCAAATTTTTAATATATTTTCTGACATACTAAATTTATTATAAAATAGGTGGCATCCTATTTATTATAAGCTTGTTGAAGATCGAGCTAGGTTCTGATTTTAAGAGTATTAAGTATTTTTGAACGAAAAACAGCGAAAGCGATCGAATTCGTGCTTTGTTACACACTCAACGCTGTTACAGCGCGTTTACTTCGCGTCTTTTTGCGTTTTAAGAGCGTCGATGGAGATCATAAATTTATAAATAAGTTACATATTAAATGCGGTAGCTGATTGAGTGAAAAACGCAACAACTGTTTATGAAAGAAATGTGTTGGATGAGGTGAGTCTTGTCAGTCAAATCTATCAACGCAGTCATTCCTGTTGTGATTAAATCATCTTACAACACAGTCGTGCTAGTGTCCTGATTTCGAAAATAATTTCGTCCATGAAATAATAAAAAATCAAACTCATAAGAAGCATGGATATTAAAGTAAACAAAACACTCGGCTGATCCCCCCCGAGCGGGAAGTAACAGAAATATTTTTACGGATTTTTAATTGAATGTTTATAGAAGTAAATATTAAAATTTGGCAATAACATTTAAAACGCACTTACAATTTGGACTTATCTTTTTATTCAACCTTTAGCTGATTCAGAGATGCTAATTAACATTTAATCTGTCATTATGCTACAATTTTGTATAGAAAATGTCGATTTTTTAATGTTTTGGATTGTTGAACTGAACTATGAGCCGATTCGCAGCTTTGGTTCGCAGCTTCGTGACTCGCACTGTGACTGTAAACGCGCCCTAATGGAGATAGCGTAGTTTGAATCCTATTAATATTATAAATGCGAAAGTTTGTATGTATGTATGGATGGATGTTTGTTACTCTTTCACGCAAAAACTACAAAGCCGATTACGATGAAATTTGGTATGTAGCTAGCTGAAGACCCAGAATAACATATAGGCTACTTTTTATCCCGGAGTTCCCGCGGGATTGGGACTTACGCGGGTGAAACCGCGGGGCGCAGCTAGTAACACAATAATTAAATAAACTGCAGCCTTAAAGCTTGCGTCTGTTTTTTAATTAAATACCTACAGCCGTAATGTGCTTCAAGGCCATCAAAACGCGATAGGGCTACGCGCCTTAGAGTTATAACTGTATTTGCTTATTTGAATTTTGTGATCGTAAATGTTGTTTTTTGTAAACAAATAAAAATCGTATAATGAATAGTAGGTGTTGAATAAAAATATTTGTGGTGTTTTTTATTACCAAAACAACACAATAAAGTCTAAATTTATTTTTGCCATATCGAGTAAATACTTGGACTTATTAAACCAAAATAAAATTCACAAGTCGCATGCTATATAAGTAAGCTATTAGTTACAAAAAAAAAAACGCCCGACCGACATAACCGTTCGTCACTGCGGCACAACCGCGAATGATGGCATGCCAAGAGTATACCGAACATGGGAAGCGTAGGTAAAAACATGTTTTCGCTCGATTCTATGAAGATAAAATACTGTATAATATTACATTATCGTATTAGTACTATTTTATATTTTCTATTACTTTACTGTGGCGGTAATTGTAACTTTATGCATGTTTCGACTTTTATAAGATCTGACAAAAGGAGAAGAGAGAAAGAACTAGAAGTCAGATTAGCTATTCGATGTTGAAAAAAACGACAAGAGAGTATCGTATTACAAAAAAAGTATCGTTATTAAAATTATCTTGTATTTAAACAAGTGTCACACTAAATTATAATTTTAGTAGCATTTAAGGTATTTTTGGAGAAAGTTTATTACGAATGCGTTCGAGCGTAATAATTACGAAATTAATTTATCGTTGCCGCAACACGAATGGTTGGTGATACGTGGTTAGGGCGCGATCACAACATCGCGTTCTGACGTCACGTCGCTGAAATTGACGCAACGATATTGCGCTGAAAATTTCCCTGGATTTTATGATGAAATTTAAACTATTAAGAGGGGCCACCAGTATGTCACGTGGGCACAGAGTAAACATCCGCCCTTGTGTGTTTAGTATTATATTATTTCTAGCTGTTTCCCCCCCACTTCGCTAGCGTAGAATAGTTAAGATTGTTATACAATTTTTCACTTGTTCCAGTCCTTTGTGGGTTATTTTTTTTTAATTAGTTTGGTTTGAACTCTTATCTTAAGTAAGCTACATGATTGTCAAAGTTAATTAGAACCGGTTCAGTGGTTTAGCCGTAAAAGAGCAACAGACGTACAGAAAGGGAGAATATTAGTTTTGTAATATTATTAAATCAAACATTAAAAGCATGGATTCCGAATAAACCTGAAGAAGATTCCGAATAAACCTGGAGAATGTGCTCGTAGCTTTTTTCATGCGTTGTCCAAAACAGACAGCTCTGTGCATCCGTAAAACTTAGTGCAGAGTCATTAAAAGTTGCCACACACAGGGGCGGCGTTAGATTAGGGAGAGGTTGAACCACCGCTCAGGGCGCTGGATACAAGGGGCACATTCACGCTCATTGGATGTGGCTTTCTTGAGAATTCCTTAAATCTAGCTAAAAAGTTGTTATGATAGAATAAATAGACAATAAAATTTTATTGGTATGTAGCATTATTATTTCATCATCAGCAAGTATAATTATTTCATCAATATTTTTTTTTTGAATTTTTAATATCGCACTCAGAAATATCAATTCTTTTTTAGTCAGTTATTAAATCAACGTTTTCTATACAAAATTGTGCAGGCGTTAAATTTTAATTGACGCCTTTGAAGGCTACCGTGAAGTGTATTTAGGGAGCACAGTGTAAATGACGACCAAGGTGCTAGATACAAAGGGGCGTGTCCTCGTTCATTGGACGAGGCTTGTAAATAAAATTCTCTAAACCAAGCTAAAATGTTATTATGACAGAAAGAAGAAGAAAGAAATTAAAATTTTATTAATAGGTAATATTACTATTTATACATCGTTATTTAATTATATTATTTGACGTTTTTCGTATGGGTATGAATTTTAAATGTATCTAGGGGGCGCAATATAAGTTACGTCCAGGGCGCTAGTAGATCAATACCAGATCGTCAGATACTGCCCATGCACAGTTGTGCATAATCTAGTAATGTTAATAATATCTCAGTGTTAGTAGGTCCACTTTTCAGTTTTTTTTAATAATCTATGTCCTATATCTTTATTCCGTGTCATAATATGGGGCCAGTTAAAAAAAATGTATGAAAAACTAGTTAGATCGTGTTCATTTAAACCATAATAACAAAAGTTATCATTTGATAGATTAAGCTATATCAGGGTCATATTATCTGATTATAGTTGTTAAATGAAAGGGCTCGGTTAAATAAGTTTAAAGTTTTTAAATCATAAATATATTTCGTAAATCGCAAGAATAAGTTTAACTAGAATCGAAAAAAAAATTGACATGGAACATCATAGAAGAAGTGTTATGAGTAATTATGAAATTATGAAAACTTGAAGATATTCGCCTATTTCTTAAAAAATAGTAGTGGATTTAATCATCCCTGTTGTACCACTCACAGTGAAAATGTAGTTAGGGCGTGAGCTAAAATTTGTGTGACTTGCTCGTTTCAAATTATTTACTCGCTCATGCTATAGATTTGCAAATCACCATCAGGGCCCTTACCATGGCTTTACGGCTTGTCAAGTTTACTATACTCACTACAGTCTCTGTCAATTATTTGTATGAAAACTTTCAACAGCACCTCTATTGGTAACTAAAAGAAATGCATTTTTTGACCAAAAGTGTCATGATTTTGAAACGTAACTTACCGAACGCATCTATACCAACACATGGTAAAGGCACTGCTAAGATGTCTGGGGTGATTTTATAGATCTAGCTTACCCGGTAGATATTGTTCTGTCTGATTATCCTTCTGACTGTAATTGTCATAAAAGGATTAGCGAAATTGTTTCATTCGTTCATGCGTGATACCATGACCAAGGCAAAAGGGGATTCATTTTTTTATATAAGATCGACTTCATTTTTACAAAAACGAATATGATGCAGCCAGTATGTATCACAGAGTAGAACACATATCACATTTGCGCTCATTACAACTCTCCGCAATATACTGCCTTTTAGTCGATTAGGGTTGATACACACGATGTTATTTTTAACCGCGTCCAAAAAAGAGAACGTTCTTAAATCGAATATGTTTTTTTTGTATGTTTGTCAAGAAAGCTAGCAAATTTTTATGGTTCTTATTTAGAAAGATAGCTACAAGCAAAAATATGTGCTGTTGATTATAACTTAAAAACGACTATTAGGATCTTTATTAAATTTATGTAAGACTATTTTGGAATCAATTGTTATCTTTAGCAAAAAAGAACTATCAAATCGCGACAAGGTATCCAATAAAATATTTTCGGTTTTTACAGTTTTACTGCACTCATATGCATTTATTTTGACTGTTTTATTATAAACAGGAAAACCCATACGTATTACATTTTGCCGTCGTTATCGACCATATGGGTGATACCAGCAAGATTTAGCAACAAAATAGCAACTAAATCTTTGGTATAGATCAAAGGAAAAGAATATAATTTACTAAGTTACCTTGCTACCTTTATATCACAATAGCATTATTTGCGATTTCTAGGGATTGGCACAAGCAACAAAATCGTCGTTTTGGCAACTAATTAGCAACTATTTAGCTACAAATTGATGTAATTTTTTTTTGCAATTTTGCTGGTTTTGTCATGCTAGCCTGATAGGGCTGGTGATACCACCACCTGAATTGCAACCACATACAAAAACAAAATTTTTACCTCGAATCCAATATTTTTGTTGGTCAAAGTTTTTTCTCTGCTCTACTACTCGTGATCTCTCTGTACTCGTGAATGTTGCGTCGTCTCAATCACTAGTGACAACTTTTTATTTGTATTTGCCAGGTGGAACCGTGGAACTCAGTGCGCGTGACGCTGTCGGTGCCCCGCGCGGCGGCGGCGCGGCTGCGGGCGCTGGCGGCGGCGGGCGCGCCCCAGCTGCGGGCGCTCGGCATACTGTCCGTGCAGCTCGACGGGGACGCTGCAGTTTCGTTGCGGCTGCAGCACGGCGCCGAACTCACCATCCGAACGGACGCCAATGGTAACCTATATCTATCTATATACATACATACATACTGTACACTAAAACTTCAAAGCAATCTTTATTTTTATTGGTGAAAATTAAAAATAACAGGAAGGTCAAAGAAAAAATGAGAAAGGACTCAAAATCATTGTTGTCTAATATTCTCAATTACAGAGAGTAGTAGTACATCGAGATCTCAACCCAACACCGAGCTGCTGGCTGGCTTGGGTGGTATCGGGCGCTTGATATCGGACAGCGAGGGCGCCTCGACCAGTGCGGAGACTCCGCCGGCCCGCGACAACTTCAAGTCGCCCAACACGGTGTGCCCGATGGACGGCAAGATACCACAGAACATTCCCACTCCCACGTCGGACCGGTGCGAGTTCCCCTTCGGTAGTATGACTCAGGCGAGGGTGATACATCGGAAGGAGAACACTTTAGGTGAGTGCAGTCGAAAACGTCCGCGGACGGTACACGCTGTTTTTTTTATTATTTATGTAAGCCGCGTCCGATAGTATATTTCCAGTTTTTTATATTCAAGAAACAAGTTTTTTTTACGAATGGTAGTAACTCTGAGCAACGCTTCTTCACTTTTAGGCAAACTACCAATGGTTATGCTAACGGATTGCGGTTCGTTGATTATAGGAACCAAGCTTTAGACAGACTTGTCGCCGTGCTGTTTTTGTGGAAATTAGATAATTTTGTCTATTAGAGGTTTTGTTCGAAGTGAGCGTGTCTTCATATGTACTGTAACACAATATTCTGTCATAACACAGAGTATGCGCCCAGCCTAATATTTGCTTTCAATTTTTGGCAGATTAGGTTAGGCCATTTCGTATCCGATAGCGTACTTTACTAATGTGAGACTGATGGTAAAAATGTAAATGACTAGTTGTTGGCTGCTAAGTACCTTTTTTCTGTATATAGACAAGACAATTTACTTTTTATCTGTATATAGACAAGATGATTATAACCACCCATGGTTAGCGGAAGGTACTACTTAGTCCCACAATATGATTAGTTAGAATAGACCAGACCCCATAGATATCGACCCTTACAGAAACTCTGCCGAATCAAAACATCTTCATGTAGCCCAGCACTCTATAATATGGATACAGCCTGCGTATTTCTTGGCCACAGTATCACAATTGACAGTTGTTAAAAAATTGTCTTATTTAAAGACGGTTTGTAAACACGCCTTCCAACTTATAACAAGTATTATTAAATTTGCAGTGTTTATAACCTGTGTATACAACCGCTTAGAACACATATTATGTCATTTAATTTTATGTGAAGCTGTTTCAGACATAATACGCAAACATCAATGTTTCTAAACTCATTTTTACTAACGTGTATGTTTGCCCGCAGGCATAGGAGGGTGTGCGAGCACCCTACGCGCGGGTCCATCGGAGCCGCAGTTC
>NJDD01000515.1:123060-138200 GCA_002245505.1 Calephelis nemesis
TGGTTAACCTGCTACAAAACGACGCCCCCACACCGCAGCCGCGGACTAAGCCGCCCGCCTCCCATCCGGCGAAGCTTGATCGATTGGAGGACTCGCAGGTAAGCAACCAATTAGCGTTTTTTTTATATTTTTATCTTATAGTTATTAGTCCCCAATCTATAAAATGGAAAGTAATGAAGATGGGATGGAAAACAAAAGTTTCTCACTCTCTTATTGGTTTACTTATTCTACTCTTTGGTATATTAATTCCAAATATTAAGGTATGATATACAGTGTGTTCCAAATGTGGAACGCACTGTTTAGTAAATCTTAATATCACCACCTAATAATATTTATCAATGATGTTTATCAATATTTATTCAATTTTACCTGACGACATATTGATATCGAAAAAAATCTATTGTACCTACAATCAACATGTTATAAACACGTCTGACTGTTGTCACTAATGAATGTTTGTTACAGGTGGAACTGGCAGTTGGTCGAGCGCCCTTCGAATACCGCGGCGGTAGAGCGGCCGCTCCCCGGCCCGTACCGAGCCCGGCACCACCCCCTCCGCGTCCACCTTTCATCCGACGAACCTTCGCTCCTCCCAGACCATCCCCCACCACTTACCATCACCGCACACCTTCTCCCAACACCACCATAGTAAACCGACCGAGATTCCCCACCTACCAGGCGGAGAACTTCCCCGGTCCCCCACCACCACCTTACCGGCAACAGGTTCCGAGACATCGGCCGCCACCTCCCAGAGTCCTACAAGAAGATCTTCAGGCCTTATTGCCACCGTCTTCCATGGACCAAAAGACCCAGTCTAGTGTTCAGGTACATTAGCATTCTTTAATTATATATTGTTCCAAATTTGGCACACGTTATGCGCTTTTCATACCTACCTATACCTAATAGTTGTTTTGATTACTGCATGTAATCTGTTAGGTTTATATTAATAATAATGTTTCTTAAAGCCATATATTTATTGGGATACACAGAAAATATTTTTTTTTCAGTTTCTATATTTCTATTACCTTCTAATAAAATTAAACTCAAATTATGACAATAATCTGTAAATCTGGCTGTACCTATGTTGCAAGCGCCCTCAAGCTGCCTATCCATATTGATTGTCCTTGTGAATATTATAAACGCGAAAGTTGTCTGTCTGTCGGTTTCGTTTTCTCGGCTGAACCGCTCGAAGTTAAAACCAAAAATAACCGTGAAATACTATACTGGGTGACGAAATTTTGTATTAAAATCATAATGTTTGTTTAATAAAATTTATTTTTATTACCTTTCAGGAGTTCCAAAGGTATCAACAGCAATATAATGCTCAACAAAGAGCGGCAGCGTCCAGTCGAGCAGCTTCCAATCAGCCTGATTGGAATGAGCCTTACCGGGACACTTTGGGTCTGTCCATCCCGGATCTACCAGACAACTGTGACCTGGATCAGCTACTGCCTACTTTAGGGGTGGATCTCAATCTAGACGATCCAGCGCTCTCAGCAATATCAGACCTTGATACCAACACTAAGCTGGATCTGCTGTATGACCCGTCGCAAGACTCCTTGCCGAACTCGTCAGAGTCAAACCCTGATGCTCTCCTGCAAGAAATCACAGGTGGACAGTTCCCAACTCCAACCCTAAATGGACCGTACAGTTCTGAGATTACAACCAATCAAACAAGTGTGAATCAACCGAGTGTGAGTGATGTGCCTTCTAAACAGTCGGAGACGTTCGACACTAGCTCTGAAAGTAACTTTATGCCTCCACCCCCAGTGCCACCCCCTACATCTCGTTTTAATTCCCCAAACCACACAATAGTTAATACACAACATGCACCTTTTAAATCACCTCCAAATGCAACATATTCTTCAACAAGTAGTACTAATACAGAAAAAATTGAAAGGAGTACAACTCAGTCAATGCCATCTAGTTTATCTCAATCTACGTCTACAAGCTTAACTCAATCAATGCCTTCAAGCCTAAGTCAGTCAATGCCTTCAAGCTTAAATCAGTCAATGCCTTCAAGTTTAAATCAATCAATGTCTTCAAGCTTAAATCAATCAATGCCTTCAAGTTTAAATCAATCAATACCTTCAAGTTTAAATCAGTCAATGCCTTCAAAAGTCTCTCAGTCAATGCCACCAAACTTAAATCAGTCAATCTCTCCAAATATAACTCAATCATCAATGCCTCCACCTCTTCGATTGCCCATAAGAGCTACTACTTCAGTAGCAACAGCAACAGTTGGTTCCCAAGCTACTGCAAAAGAGATTGAGGAACAGAGCAAGCAGTACTTGATAAAAACCATCATGAGGGATGATGATATACCTCCACCTAAAGAACAAGAGAAAAAGGTTGAGGAGGTTACAGTTGCACAGTGTAAAATCAAAGAAAATGCCACTGAGACACCTGAAATGTTTGGAATTGCTAAAATAATACCTATGCCTGATGATGATTGCAAAAGAGATGATGACAAAATGAAAAATAAATTATTGAAGAAAGAAAGGGATGATAAACTGGTGGCGCAAAAAGGTGGAAAGCCAAGAGTTGGTGCAAAAGAGAAGCCGGCGATATTGAAGGACAAGATTGTACGAGACGGAAAATCTGCCAAAGTTGCCTTACCGCGACCGAACGTCGCGAAACCTGCTACCCCTGTGCCTGAAGCGCCGAAGTCGCCTTCTGGGGAAAAGGAATCAATAAAATTGAGGTTGAAGCTGGATAAGAATGAGCCCATAGTACAATCTGTATACAAAGCTGATGGTTTTATTAACCAACAGCCAAAGAACGAGAAGCCTACAGAGGGATTACGAGTACCCCCTTTGCATATAAGTCTTAGAGGTCGAAATTCAGTAGTAATAACTAATCCTAAGAAAGAAAAGAAAAAGTTTGCTCCTGGAGACATTTACTCCAAGAAAACGAAAATTAGGAAATCATTAGACTCCGATGAAAAGTCTCATAGAAGAGACTCGGAGGAGTCTCTTGCAACAAAATCGGGTGAAAGTACTGAAAACTCAAAGACTGATGAATATTTACATGTCAAAAACGTAAAACTAAACAATCATTATGGTGAAGGGGAAACGGTAAAGACAGAAATCACTGGGGACAACAATGTAGTAACATATAGAATGAAATCAATATCAAAGAATGCTCACATAGTAACAAAGTCACATGATTACAAACTTAACAATAAAGTACAGGGCTTAGATTTAAAAATTAAAAAGAAATCGAAAGTACTAAGTGAGGGCAAAGGAATGGATAAAGAGAGAGACAAAGAGTGGAGGAACAATTTGCTAGAAAAGGAAGGGAAGTATGCTCAGAATGAGGGCTATAGAGAGTCTCCCAACAATTATGAAGCTAAAAAGAAGTTACCAACTCCAAAAATAGAGATGGACAGTGCTAAATGTGATAATTTCAAGTCCAGTGAGGTAAAAACAGTGCAAATAGACACAGACAGTGAAGTGAAAAGTGGTGCTAGTGATTTAGATAGCAGGTTGCTTAAGTGTCATAAAAGTATAGAAAGGACTATAAGTGATGTAGAAAGCAAGTTTGACCATGAGGAAAATAAATTAAAACGGACACTCACCGACAGTGCAATCACCTCACCTAATGGACTTATATCATCAGAAAAGAAACGGAAAACCAGCCATAGTTCCTGTTCAGGTATGTATGTCAATTTAGAAGTGAAAACATAGTTCCATTTCAATAAATTCTGTCAAAGATGAGAATAAATATTTTAAAAAAATAACATGAAGTTGTATTTGTTTTTTTATTTTATATAAATTTTAATGAAGAAATTATTTGCTATGATTTTTTATGAGCAATGGCTAATTGTTTATTTTTAATAAATTTATCATAATAATGATAAAGGACATTTGCATTTACTCCTTTTTTATTCTCATTTTAATGACAAGTTATATCAATGTGTTGTGAGATGTGACACTGTCTATCTTTCAAATCAAATGTAACAACATCAATACTTTCTTTATTTGTAGGCAATGTTATTAAATGTTATTAAAGTATGAAAAAATTTGTATTTTGTGATTGGAATTATTAGTTTAGTTGGTAAGAGAATAATGAAATAAATAATAGTATGTTAACCATTACATTTAATGTCATAAAAATTTATTGGAGGTTCACATCTAAAGACTCAGCCCTTACTAATAAAAGTTGCGCACCTTTTGATCTGGCGTGTAACTTCATTTTTTGTTAGTAATGTAAAGATTAGTTAGATTAGTGGGTTTATTTTAGTAATCAAATGTTAAATTAGTTAGAGAGCTGTAATAGTTCTGAAATATTTTACTAAATATTTCAGAACAAAAACAATTGTGATAGGCAAACTATTTTTGAAATTTTTGTTTTATATTTTGGCATATTTAAATTTGAAAAAAAGTGCCTGTGATCAAAAATGTAGGTTGGGACAACCATGATACTTGCTACCAGTCAACTGTAAAAATGGAAAATAGTAAAGAAAGGTTACATATCACAACACATAAAAATTGTTTAGTCAGTTTATGTGTAGAAATATAAGCAATAACTTGTAGCATAATTAACAAAATATATATATATATATATATATAGTTATTAGTTATATATTGTAACATAGTCTTAAAATAATTTTTTAGTAAAATTTTATTTTAAGTTGAATAATTTTAAATTTTATATAAGTCATTTTTAATATAAGTTGTTTTCGTCATATTAAATCTTATTTACAATAAGATTAGCAATCTTTAGGCCTGATTTCCTCCAAATGAAAATGAAAATCAGTGGATTGCAACATCATGCATATCTTCACCCCAAGTCACAAACTGGTTAAGCAGAGATTATTGATTGCCAAATGTCATGATCCTTATTTTAACATTTTGAAAGGAAAATACATGTACAAGTGCATGTAATGTAGTAACACACTGAATGTTGACTATTTGTCTAAACTCTAAAGTATGTCAAAGTACCTATATTCGTCCAGCATTGAAGAGAACCATCTGCCACATTCAGCATGCATTTTTTCAGTGTTGCAGTGCTGTGTGCTATAGAAAAAAAATCATATGTATAATCAACTATGCTTAGCAGGTGATTAGGCCTTCATCATAATTCATAATATAAGCTTTTGTTGACTTCCAAGTCGGACAAGTGTGATTTTTATTTTAGAAATAAAATCATTGACCTCTAAGTATATGGACATGAAATAGTTACCAAAAAAGCCTGCCGCTGGCTACTAAATATGGCTGCCATTTGACATTACTAAGGCTGTCCAAAAAACGTAAAGTATCGATATCGATACATAATCCATAATCTTAAAATGAAAAATTTTCAACAAAACCCTGACAAACCAATTTTTACGATAGTTACGTTTCCAACAATAAACACACACTATCGCACACATTTTGATGTGCTTTAGGCAAACTCCAAATATAATAAAACACAATACAGTCAACTTTTAAAAAGTATGATCAATCAGCAACCTCCCAGTTCTTTCATTAGGCCCTTGTCACGGTATTCACTATAATATTTATTGATTCACAATCACGGTTCTATTTTATCATCGCCATGTGCTTGTCCGCACACTTATTGCGTAAAATACCAATTTTTGATTTTGACAAAATTTGGTATAGTAATTGTTTTAGACACAAAAGAAACATATCTAAATAATATTATCAGGGAAATGCAATGAAAAGAAAGAAATAACATTTTTTCACTTTTCACCAGCATATTTTTTTTTACATTGGGATGTGCAAATAAACATGTAGGTATATAACAATATAAAATATAACAATGCAAATAACAATGTAAAAGTAAGCATTACATAAATTAACTCTTTATTTTTATTACAATATTCATTATCATTATAAAAAAATGTGATCAGATTATATTCAAACCACTTTCCTTACTTAAAAGTGAGTACTTGAAATAATTCTTGTAACGATAGACCATGATTGATACTTTCAGTGGCAATGGTACACATTTTTATCTTGTCCAAATATTCTTTTTTGGGAACGTAAAATAAAATATCGACAATTGTAATAGTATAATACTTCACTATAAAAATTGAACACTAAATATGGATTCTTGGCAAGCCTGACAACTCTCATGATGTCAATTTAAATCGACGCCAAAATGAGAATAGACAAAAATGTCGTTATCTCTTTCGGCATACATAATATCAGCATTTGTTAAAAAGAGACAAAGGGATGTTATTAAGTTATATGTCGATCCCAACGTATTTATACAACTAAATTTGCTATTTAACATTGTTGCACTTCTTTATATATTCCTATTTCTATGAATAAAATAGTCATAAAATTTAAGTAACACACTAGACAGCATAACTTTTCAAAAGTGAAATCTTATACTTATTTACAAGTGACTACAATTAAAAATATTTTTGTAACTTTAAACTGAATCCAAACTGCTAAAAAAACTTGGATATAGTGTTAGATGCCTGTGATATTATATGAAACTAGCTGACCTAGCTAACTTCGTATTGCTTGACATTGCTTAGACAGTAGTGCAGTCTGTCGGATCCAATGTGAAACATTCTAAAATTAACAACTACTTATTATTAAAAAATTAATTAAAAAAACATTTTCCAGTGGACCAAATTGTGAATCTAAACCATTCTCAAATTCCCTAGAACACATACAAAAAGTTTCATCAACATCGGTCCAGTCGTCTAGAAGGAGTTCAGTGACTTACACACTCACAGAAGAATTATATATATAAAGATATAAGTAAAACATCATAAATAAATTCAAAACCTATGTACATATGTTTCAAAATATTGTGACAAATTTCAGTAACAAAAAATGTAGGTAAATCATTGTAACTGTAGGACATTTCAAGGTCAAACTTATTTACTTTCGTAGCTTGATAGTGAATCTTCATTTGTAATTAAGTAAAAATACAATGCACTTGCACAATTTTTTCAATGCTATAAAATTAGTCAATGGGCTTCTTTTTTACAGCATATTTAGGACTATCTTTGTTATTATAATAACATACATAACATTAATAATAAGACACTTGATCATTTGTCAAATTATCTCAAGTTAGTGATATTGCACTTTGCAATATTGGATAAGTCTAGAGCTATCTTATCATTCATCATACTTATTTTAATTGGATGTGCGTTCTGTCATCTGGCACGACATGGTAAAGATTTACAGTCATTTCAAATTACTAAAACTTTAGTTTTTATAAGTAGGTTCTGTAAATATTACTCATTTTGAGGTTATTAAAAAAATCTTCCATTAAGTGCAACAATAAAGCAATTTTAATTTTAGTCACTAATTTAAGTAATTATTTGCCAATTTATCTATTTAAATGATGTTTGTATTTATTTGTTTTATGATGTGTACATCCATGTAAATGTAATATAATATATATTATTTTAATTAATTAAACCCTTGGCTAATATGATACAGATAATCTTGGCTAAGATCAAATATATTTTGCGGTATAAGAACCAGATGAACGTATCTACATTTTGTAAATTTGACAGGAGAGCAAAAATACTGGGAGAATTCGTCACTTCAAACTTTACTAGCTCATTAACAGATATAGTATACAGTTGGCAATAAAAAAAAATATTGATATGTTGTCCTACTATTGGAACATTAAACAATAAAACAAATTTTTTGTTTATAATACTTACAAAGATACTATAATTATTTTTTTGAAGATACGCTCATCTGGTTCTTATACCGCGATTTTATCTAAATAAACTATTATATTATCAAATTGTGACATACATATTAAGAATAATACTTATTTGGATTAAAAATACATTCATTAATTTATGTACATTTTTGTTGATATTATATAAAACTAGTTACAACTTAGTCTCTTGATTAATAGTTTGTACTTGCTAAAACTATTTGACTGAAATGAAATTTATTTTATTAGAGCATAGTTTTTCGATAATTATCAAAGTAAAAACACAACTAGTGTGACTAAAACTTTAGGACATATTGTTTATTAAAGTCAAAGGGTGAATTAATTAAAAGTGTATGTATTTATTTTTATTGGTTGACATTAAAAGTAGCATTTGTTAACAAGATGAAATAAAATATTGTTATAATTTGATATTTGTAAATTAGATGTAAATGATTTATTGTAAATAATAAAATTTTAATTAAGCAAAACGTTGTAAAAATTATGCATGATTTAATTTTATAAATTTCATCACAGTAATTAATTTAATATACGTTGGGTAATATTTTAATTTCAACCAATAAATGTTATGAAATTTAATTCACATTGATTTATTTCATAAAAAACACATCCTTATTTTATGAATATTTTGCTGATAATATAAATTATACATTTAATTTAGTAATTGTATATTGGTAATAAATCATGAATAGCATGGGCTTATTGCATATAGCTAACTATAGTTATTGTTGCAATAAGGAAATAATTATGTCTTAATTTTAGCAATGCCTTCCATTAAATAAATAGCGAAAATTTTGATTTTCTGGAATTAAATTATTGAGGACTGTTGCAAAATTGACAATGTTAGCTTTCTCTTTCTCATGTTTACCTTCTGGTCTTTTTTTTTTTTTAATTTCTATCATAAATTTTGATTTTACTCTTAATAATAGAATTAGGTTTATGACTCAGCTGTTTTCCTTTTTTTTAAAGAAAATATAATCTTCAACTGACATAGATATAATACATGAAGTTATATTACTACTGGAGTTTACACTTTTAACAAAGCTAACCTGCGGACATCTTTTTCTGAGAGTCTTGGGATGTCTGTTAACAAATTCAAAACGAAAGAGAGGTCGGAACATTAGAGTGATACGACCGTATTTAGAAATAACATCAGGTCTTTGTTAGGAGTGTAGTTTCCTTGAGTGTTATAGCTTCATGATATACTTAAATTGTCCTAAGTAGCGATTTTTGACAGATAATTTTGACATAACTACAGTAATACCTAGATTTTAGTTCAACTAAGATGAACATATTAATTGAATCGTAGTTTTTTAATTTCAATAGAGGCATTAAGCTATTCCAATGAAAGTCTGCAATTATCTGTCCATAATTGTAGAGATTGTCTATGTTAAGTTTGAATGGCCCTCAACTTGGTTAACTCACTTTTCTAACTTTGACAGATTTGTCAACTGAATATGTTGCTTGAACAATGCTTGGGTTTAACTATTGACAATCTTTATAAAAAATAATCTTTTTTACATAGTTTAAGCATAATTGAGATAGGTTTTAAACTAAGGTAAGGCTACCGCATAATTAATTTCCAAATATAACAGCGATACTTATTGCTTACGTTACAGATCCTCCTGGTTCGACTAACGTAGGTACAATAGGTAATCGCGTCGATTCCTCGCCACCTGCATCTAGTCAACGGACCGGAGCCGTCTCCCCGCGCCGTAAAGAGCGACCCAAGGACAAAACGTATTGCAAATTGGTAGCCGAACGAGCGGCTAGACCAGAAGCGGATAAGTTCAGCAATAGATCGCCAAACTCACAGGCGCAGGGGGAAGACTCTGGTATTGAATCAATGGATGCCCTATCAGAAAAATCACCTAATCAAGCCAGTCAGTCACCACCTGGCCCACAAAGGAAAGAGCGTTTAGATATGCCTAGATCCACAAGTCCAACATCAGTACAGAGGATAATAGGTGTTATTGAACCTCCACCAGCCTCTGACGAACTTCTAGAAAGGCTTTCGTTGGAGACAGGGCAACAACACTACGACCTTGTACCGCCCGACTTAGATGTTCTTGGTGATATAGAAGCACAGTTAGCAAAAATGCACGCTGATCATATAAACGGTGATGATGCACCTAGAAGACCACCTGAACAGACGACTGAAACCAAAGAAGTGAAAAGAGAGTCGACACCAATTCTTAGAGACAATGAAAAGCCTCCTAGTCTAAAGAGGAGTGAGAGTAAAGATGAATTAAAAATTGAATTGAAATCGTGTGGTGAAAAACTCGATTGTAATATTGCTCAAAAGAATGAAATGTGTAAAGATGAGGTAATTAGTCCAAAAAAAGAAAAATCTATTGAAGACTTTGACCACCTGCCCAGTAGGGTATCGCCACCCCTTTACACTTATTCTAATCAAGAAAAAGCGAGCAGTAATGATTCCACGGACGCCAAAGATGATAAAACTTTGGTATCAGAAAATGGCGAAACTAAAGATACAAGTGATAAAGAAAAGCAGGAGCCAAAATTAGAAAGGCTGCCACTGAAAGCAGACTTTCCAGATAAGAGTTTATTAGAACAGTTACTTATAGAAATACCTACTCCAGATTATACTGGAAAAAGGCCAGAGTCGCCGTCACCGTCAGCTATCGAAAAAGTAGCAAGAAGTGTTCGTACAAGGTCAAGTAGTAAAATGAATAGTCCAGCTGATGGACCGAAAACTCCACGCCTTAGTCCAGGAATCAATAAATTAGACAGATCAGATTCACCAGCTTTACCACCAAAAAATAGCCTTCGGAGTGGTTCAGTAGACAAAACAAGTCCTAGAACGCTAAATGCTGTAAGCGTGCCAGCAAAACCGGGTCCAGTAGCAAAGAGAAAGCGACGGGAATCGGAGAGCTCCTGTGCATCAACCATTAGCTGTGAGGAAGGTCTTTCTCCAGGGCGTCCTAAGAAGAAACCAAGGAGAATAGACCAAAAACCAGACGCGGTCGCGGCGGTTGGTGAAAAAACTAAAAAGGAGTCGGACAGTGATAGTGATGAACCGTTGATTTGTAAAGTGCGGGGGAAGGGTGTTAAGGGTGTGAAAGGTGGAGTGAAAGTGCCGAAGAATCCTGAAGCGGTGGGTACGCGTCGTTCGGTGCGGCACGGCCAACCGCCAGCGCCGGCTGCTCCAACCGCAACGCCGGCGCCGCCCAACAGTACCACACCCGTGCGCCGGAAAACCAGGAGTGCTGGTAAGTTTGCAAATATTTTTGTTATGGTTTTAAAAAGTCAAAAATGATAAAAAATATACACACAGATACAGCTACTACTATTCCGGCTTTGTTGCAGCTAAGACATTTTTTTTAATGATTAAAACTGACAATGGTTTACTACAGCCACATCTCTTACCTTAGATAGATTATTGCATTTCAATATTGAAGTTGTTTACAGTGCGGTGCCTACTGCAACCTAGTTTCACTGGCGATTACTTAATTATTTACCAGCTATTACAAATAAGATCACATCCCTTTATAAAAATAACTTTAAACGCCAAACTTATTTCTTGTTGCACTAGTATAACACAGAAACACTTCTGTTTGGTCTAAGTTTTTTTTGGTTTCTTGGAATTTATTTGAGTTTGGTTTTAAACTCAATTGAAATTCTAATATAGGATAGTTTATATTTCCTTCCAACGTGGCAACAATTGATACACAAAAATTCAATCTCTTTTCTGGGGACCATAAAGCATTATATTTAAATATTTGTTTTGATGTGTGCATTGGCTGATATGTCAGCTTATATTTTGGTTACGCAAAAACCGCAAAAACTGGCGACGTATAGAGATAAACTGATTTTAAGAAAAAATCATTTTTGTATCATTCTGCCCCACCGGTGGGGCAGTTTGATAGGTATTTTAGATCCATATGAAATGCAAATTTAAACTGACTAAAAACCCAATATAAACTGTATTATTACTTAAAATTAAGAAATAAAACAATTTTATTGATTGAGATCGCAAAATACTTTTTATTAAGAGTGCACATTAGCCATAATCAGTCTCTTTAGTTACTTAAGGAATATAATTCCAAAAAAACAATGTTGTCATCATAGAACAAGACTAATTCTCTGTTATTTTCTTAATTATATAATCAGTTATATACTTACTAAGTAATCAGACTTTAACATTGAATATTGTTAATTAAAATATAATATTAGAACCTCCTATCAAAATGAACTATGTTTTTCTTAAACAATTAAACATACATCAAAAATTTAACAAAAATAATCATAAAAACTCTCATATAAATTACAAAACAATCTACTGGATAGTATATCGAGTTAAACCTACCGAAAATGAATAAAGCGACGATGTTCGAGATGTGCCTTTGGAGAAAGTTGGTTTTGGTAATTGCAAAACTACATCTCTAACATCCACACTTGCTTTGTCTTCCACAATTGGAAATATAAACTTAGAAGACCCTGCTTTTTTTCTGAGATATGATACTTCATATTCTGTCACATTATACTTAAATACAACTTTGGCAACGTAGTGAATCACAGTTTTCTTCTTCTCAAACTTAATTAGCAGGAAATCTCCAATATTTATGTGTTCAGGATTAACTGGTTCTTCATTAATTACCTCTTCTTCCGATTCCGACGGCATTTCAATGTCTTCACTATCACTCGTCATCACGACTTCATCTTGACTAGAATCGGAATCTATTTCTGCAGGCAAAGAAGTCACTCTCTTTTTCTTTTTTGGCTCAGTTAATCCCAACAGATTTTTCGCTGTTTTCAATTCTTTTGCATGCTGTTTTGCTTTTTGTAATTCTCTTTTCCTGTTCTTTTCATTACGTAAGCTTTCTAATCTGTTTTTTCTGGTGTTTCAGTGTATATTCTTGATCGTCCCTTTTCTCTTCCTTTTCTTTTTAAGACACTGTCAGTAATCGCCTTTTTTGGATAAGGTCTAACTACTTCAGGAGTAAGAATAGCCTTTGATGAAGAAACATGTAGAGGATCGTCAGCATCAGACACTGAAACTGGGTCGGCATCCAAAGTAGGAGTTTTATTTTGTTCTCTATCAACAACCTCATTATTTTGACTTGTTTCTGAGTCTACAAAATGTAAATCTTGTATGTTGTGAGTGTTCTCATCTGTCAAATCGTGATAACCTGTGCTGAAAATGTCTATCGGTGCAAAGTCGTCGTCGCCAAATACCAGTTTATTAATTGGCCATATTCCAGGTTTGGAAAAACCACCTATGATATTCTTTGGTGTAAATGATTCCAAATATGCTAATTTGGACAGTTCAGCAATGAATTTTGAATGTGCCAGTCGTTGAAAGCTATCTTCAATTTGCCTTTGAAGGGTCCGAACACACTGACATCAAGCGGTTGCAATTTGTGTGACGCGTGTGGGGGAAGACTCAAATAAACAATACCGTTATCACGACAGTAGTTAACAGCTTCTATTGTAATGTGAGATTCGTGGTTGTCACAAATAAATAGAATTGGGTTATCCTTATTGCTCGACGTAAGGCGTTGAATGTGTTTCAAAACTCTTATAAACAATTCTGATGTCATCCAGCCGCTTCTGTTTGCCAACCCTAGGCTTCCATCAGGAGCACCATTTAGTAAGTGATCTTTATAGTGAACTCTTGGAAAGACATAAACTGGAGGAAGAGAAGAACTAGTTGCAGTAATAATACCACAGAAAGTAACTAGCTCTCCGCGTTCTGCAGAAACTATTTGTCCCACTTGTCTTTGTTTTCTTCCAGCAATAACTTTAGGAGTGGAAAGGACTGTGCTTATGCCTGTTTCGTCTAATATTATTATTAGATCGGGTGTAAACTTGTATTGTCTCATTATGCGTTCGTAATTATCATGAAATTGAGCTACCGCAGCTTTATTGAAAGCAAAGCTTCTTGCTGCGCTTGTGTTTTCTGGTTTTCGTAGACTCAATTCTGGGTTTCTCTACCTGAAGCCAGCTGCCCAATCTTTTCCAGCGCATTTGTTTTCTTTCCAGGATTTTGGATAATTACACGCTGAGGATTCTGCGTACTCGTATGCCAAAGTCAAAAGCTGTTTCAATGTAAGGCCGTAGTGCATTTTACTGCAATTTAATAAATATTGAGTCAATGCCTTTTCTTGTTCGGTTGAAAAAACTTGTGCAACGGTATACTTGGAACTATAGATGTTTGATGAAGTAGCAGTGTGTGATGATAAAGTTGCAGTAGTAGAGTGTGCTGAAGATGATGCTATTTGTGCCATCTCCATAGATGGTGCTATTTGTGGTGAAGATGGATCTGCTTGTGATAAAAAAGATTCTGCTTGTAATGAAGAGGATGCTTCATTTGTAGATATTGTTCTGGTAGCTTCAAATGATTTTCTGGCTTTTTCTATGCGATGTTGTAGGGTTGCAGTTTTGATGCCATATTTGTCGGCTGCTTTGCGTATAGATAAAGTCTTTGACAATACTTCACGTATTGCATCTTCAATGTTTTCTTCATTGATATTTATTCTGTCAGTTTTGGGTTTGTACGTGCGCACCATTTTTTGAAAAAAAGAAAAAAAAAACAATAAAATAAACTATTATTTTTGACGGGGCACTTTAATACAATAAAGGGGCAGATTGATACATATCATTGTACCCCGCACATTACCGTATCAAAGTGCCCCAAAGGACTTTTTCTACAAACAATTAATTTTATCAAATATGTAATAATCTTGCAATCAAAAACATTTTAAAATACAATAATAACTATATTTACTTACCTTTAGTAACAAATAATAACAAAAACAACTAAGAGTATCCTCCTGAGACACAATTACATTCGCGTATTTTTTTGTAGGCAGCGCGCGCTCGCCACTTCCAACACGTTAGTGACCGTTGAGGCCCAACGGCAAACTGGCGGCGAGCAGTGTCACAACTGTCATTCTTGTGAATGTCCTTGAGCATTCTAGTGATGTGCCGGACTGTGTAGCGTTTATCCGTTTTGAGATATAGATACTGTACCAATGTGCCCCCCTCCCCCTACATTGTAAATCTTTTTCTTCTGATATTGGGTGCTACATTTTGTTAAGATTATGTCGGTTGGATCTTCTTATTCTTTTACAGTTTAGGAAAATATAACATGGTTCAATTTTAATAAATTATACAAAAAGTGTTGTCTAATATCATTATTTTTTCGTTATACAAATAATTGCTACAATTTTTATTATTGATGTTATAAATCGAAACTGAACAATGTTAATTAACGTATTTCGTATTTTCTTTCATTAAAGAGGAGGTAAAATTTTGGGTAAACACGTAAAATAGTCCAAGAGCTTGTCTTGTAAAAACGTGTCCTTAATTTTTTTTGTAACTTTTGTTTATGCACCTATTAAATATTAGGTTAAAAATATTTTTATTATCAGTTGGCGAAGGTGTCAATCCAAACGCGGGCGCGGTGAGACGGCGGCGCGCGTCCCGCGACGGCAAGTGACGGCGGCGCC
>NJDD01000515.1:138265-150334 GCA_002245505.1 Calephelis nemesis
GCTGCCACTCTCGCTGCCGCTTCTCTACCCGCTCGACTGACGACACTCGCCCACACACAAACAACCACACACACCCTTATATCTTTATTTCACAATCAACATACTGCTATTTTGAAATCAAAAGTATATTGTAGACTATTATCTAAAATTAATTATTTGTTTGAGTGACGTTTACATTAGATAAGGTGTATAGAAATATGTGACAAAAACACCAAATATTTTAGGAAACTCTTGCGATATAAATTTGCAATATTGTCATTAAATCACATTGCTAATTTGATTGATTTTCAGACTTTGACATGTTGAATTAAAAAATTAAACCACTTAAGTTAGAAGCCTGACATGAATAGAAAATTCGATGTTTTGACATAAATTGACCATGTGCAGCATTAAAATTTTTAGTTTGCAGTTGCAATGTTATATTATTTACTAGATTTTTTTACCACATCACACATCATCATCCCTAACTATCAGCTTTAAAGAGATTCTGCACTATATACAGCTATGTTTTTTCATTATAAATCTGAAAATACTGCATATATTTTTTCTTATAAAAAAACAAAAAAATCGTCAATATTTTCCAAATCAATATTAATTATATTCAGGTCCGAATGTTCATATATTTAATTTAGAAATTAACATAATCAAGTTGTAGGTTGGCATAATAGCTAGAAAACTTGCACCTTTATAAAAATATTCAGACTCGTCAAAGAGTTATATGCCAGTTTCTCGGTGATGGTTTTCAAAATCTTTAATTAAAGTCATTATCATTTCGACTTGTGAAGCTAGAAACATATATTGTTGCTGATCAAAGTTGAGTTATATTGTGTGTGTGTGTGTGTGTTTGTTACATTGTTATATTAAGTTACAGCATTGTTATGGTATTTTTTTTAATGTAAAGGGCTGGTATAAGCACAATATGGCACATGTGTTTGCTTAACAAATTTTAATGGGATTCAACTTTTTTATTTATCAGTTTAAAAAAAATTTTGTAAAATAAAATCAGCTTTTATTGCTTGTATATATAACCTGTAAAATATTTTTTTCGACATTTTAAATTTTTAGAAAAAAAGAGTTTATTACAAAATACTTTGAGAAGCATGAATTTTATTTTGCATTAACCGCTGAAAATAGTCCAAGAGCACCGACTGTAAAAATGTGTCCATTTTGAAAAACTTTAGCGGTGTTTTATTTATATGTAAAATTTTTAATTTTATGAATCTCACGTGTTTGTAAATTAAAAATTTAATGTGCAATAAAGAGTAAAATAGTGGATTTTACGAAAAGGGTATTTACGTGTGGTATATGTATAGGTAATTGTAATTTGGCATGACATACTGGATAGTGAAATGTTACCAAGCACTAAAATGTTTTTTAATCGTAAGTTTTTCCTTTTTCATGTACTTTTAAGCGTAATACAGTAAGACGTAGCCTCAGAGTGAGTGGCGTGTTTGGTGTAGGTTATTAATGTGTTCGCAATGCCTGTCAAAAAACGGTCGCTAGCTCTGAGCTTATTGACTAGTGTTTTTCAGCCACGGGAGCCTTAGTTTAGTATAGTAATGTATTATTGTACAAAATGAGCACTCGTCTTGTAGGCACATTGTTATTATAGGGTAGCCCGAGATATATAATGCGTAAATAAATGATATTTTCATACGTTTTTGCACATCTTATAGCGTCGAATTGCGTAGTTTAAAACGTTTTGGCGGGAAATGGTCATACTTTTTAGTAGCAAATGATGTTTAGTGATAATTTCTCGTTTAAACGTGCTGGTTGTACCTGTGAACAAGATATAGAACAGTCTATGAATTTTGTACCAAAAAAAATGTGTTAAAAATATTCATAAAAAATTAATACCGTCAAATCGATTACCGAAAAAAAGTAAAACTAAATATTATTTCTCGTTGTACCATACCATAGATAATGGAGATATCAGTGGTGCGTTCTATTGACAATATCAATTTCTATTATCTGTCACAAACAGCTCTACTACTATTACATGGTATGGTGGGTATAGATTAAAAATCTTGAAGTCAAAATTTAGTGAACATTATTACTTAACATTTTTATTAAACTTCTTAACATATTGAATTGTCATTAACTTATGATATCTAACGTTATCTTGTTCACGGGCTTTACAATATAATGTTAGCATTATTCTTAAGACAATTCATGACCAATAATTGTAATTGTATGTGACAATTTCATAGTTAAATAACATGTGACTGAGTGTTTCAACAGTTTGTCTGTTTGGGCTTCCAGTATACCTACGAAACATATTTTATTTTGACATTTTATTTCCGTTTCCTAAACTTGAGAATGATTTTCACAGAAACCAGTGATCCTAAGAATTTATAGGCTAAATTTCATTTGCAATGTACATAATAAATTCGTAAATAGACTCGTAAGTAGTAATTTTTGCAAAATCATTTACGTGTCTGTACGTTTCAATAATCAATTACGTGTCTATACTGTTTATTGCCGAACTTTGTCTTACTGTGAAAAGTTATATCTTTTATGGTCTATGAAGTTTAAAATGTTCTTAAATCGAACAATTTCAATTTTTTCCAATAAAATTCTTTAAAATCAATAAATGAATGAATAAACATATACCTACACACAACTTTAATGTTGTTTTTTTTTTTAAATGCAGTTCAAATATATTTTGAAGATGTTTGTATATATCTAGTGAAAAATTAATAGCGATAATTTTTATTTTTGTCTTACACTTGATGAATTTGAAATGTGGGTAGTTTTAAGTTTCATACATTTAAACAAAAAATAAGGTCGGCAATGAACAGTTAAATCAACCTTTAGTATTTCACAGTAGTGAGATGTTAGATGTTATGTTTTTCGGTTCCTACGTTAAAATTTAATGTAAAGCAATAAATAATGGATGTGAGTCCCTTTTTGAAGTCTAGATAGTTCAGACTGCCTTAAATATTTAGCGTTTTAGATACGGACCTATGATTTATTAGAATTTCACGTATGCTTTGCCGTTTCAGATTTTGGAGGCGACAGCACACCATATTTGATACTATGATGATTGTTTTTCTTGACTCCTCGTTACAGTCGAAGCGTTCATTAAAACTGGTTGTTTTCATATTTTGATGTGGATACCAGGACCATTTTTTTTTGCTTCATAGGCAAGGAAAATATTACATGCCCAAACATAGCATTGCATAAAAATATGCCTAAACCATTTCTTAAAATAGATAAATCAATGCGCAGAAGTCTTGAAATCATATAAATGTATATAGATAGAAAAACAGCAGAATTAGACGCATATTTTATTAAACAAGTTTTTTTGGTAAACGAGACCCGAATTTTGATCTTTGTGTGTTTTAAAATTTGGTTTTTCTATTATGAGTTTTTGCAAATGAGGGTAGAGAAAAAAAATCATTAGCCAGTGAATGGTGTGGGTAAAGTGTTGCCATATTAGGTCGGACAGTGATAGTGCTACAATACAAACGTTTTAGAATATCTCGTAGGATAATATATTTTGTAATTTTAATATAAAACATTGCCTGATAAATGTGCCCTAAACGTGTGCCGTTTTTGGAGCTGTGCGATTACTGCATAAATATATAGATTAGATTACGCGGCGAGCCAATGGCGTGGGGGTGTGCGGATACCTTCAACAGATTCTTTTTATACTTTTTAAATTATTCGTTCTTAGTTAAAGTCGGTCGTCCGATGTACAATCTCTTGTAAATTTTTGTGTATAGATGGGGAAATTAATATATGTTACACGTTAAGTTTTTTCTTTGGATTTGTCTATCGCATTGTACATATAAAGGCGCTGACGAATTCCACGGGCTCTGTAGGATTTGTATTATAGAAGTATGACTTGCAAATTTGTACCATATAAATATAGAATGAAATCCTCAGAAATTAGTTGTGTATATTGGGTGTATAGATAGCTATCCGTTTAGGTTTTGTTTTGTTTTTTTCTTTCGACTAATGTTAGTAATTTATGCTGATAAATATATACATCTATAAAAAGAAATACAAATAGTATAAACACTATAAATATAGGTTAAGGTGGACACTACACATATAGCATATAGTTTTGGTATGTAAACATTATATAATGTGTAAATAAGACGCAGAAATATGTAATAAAAGAATTGATACAATAAAATTTAATTTTATGTTATTGTAATATTTTTTCTAGAACGTGTTGTTAGTGCCGAAAGGCGTGTAGGATAAAGTGAGCGAGTGTATATTTTTGTTGCTGGCAATCATTTTTGCAACTACCCATTTTTTAATTGTATTATTTCTGTAAGTTGCTTTCTCTGTCGTTTCTCCATTATTTTTAAATCATATTATTATATTCACTACGATGAGTCATGGTTTGAATTATTATCATATTATTATGAATGAAAAGAAATAAGGAATATTATTGTTCTGCTATTATTAAATTTGTAAAGTTAGTTTATTAATAAATGAATAAAACTAATTTTGGATGTTTCAATTTTGCACCTTATTGAAGGCCATAAAGATGCACTCGCCTATAAAATTAATAAAATAACCGCTTTTTACTACGTGGGGTGGGGTATACTAAAAGTTTCTGTTAAAATTATTGAATTTAGCCCCTTTCTTTCTTTCTTTAAGTTTTGGTTCACGTTAGTATTTTGCCATACGTCAAGTAGAAATTTGCATCAAATTTTATATCAATTATAATTGGTAGTCATCAATCATAAGTCGTCAGTAAGTCATGTCAGGCTCTTGGATAATGCGGCGGCCTCATTACACAAGCTCAAGTAATGAGATTTGGCGGCAACGATCAAATACACGATACGCTAATTTCTTCACGATTATTTCATTTGTGCACTTTCACTGAACAAAATTGTACAAAATGCCACCAAAATTGACTAATTTCACTCAATATCAACACGAAATTCAAAAATTATGAAAAAACTTCGATCATCTTATCTCTCGATGGCGCTAAAACTCCATTTGGCCCCTAGCAATAACTAAAAAACTCAGAATTTAAAAATGGAACTCAAACATTTTTTCGAGACTGTCATTTGGCTGCTGAAAGTAGTTGCCAGTGATTTCAACTGGCATTTGATGAAGCACATCTTTTAGCTCTGTTTATTCGTGGTTCGAAGAATTAAGACTTCATGGAGACTACGATCTCCAAAACGGTAAACAATCGTAAAGGTCTGCCGGCGACTGCAGGTAAGTACTAAGTCTACTATCGATACCATACGACGATTAATTTGTGACAAAAAAACTAGGTATTTGTCACCAAATCCGTACTGAATTTGCTGACATGCACTTGACTCATGCCAAGAAAATGACTGCGTGTAGAGTGTGCCGAAAAATTAAAGAAAGTTTATATAGGATATAAGTCATAGGTTGTGATAGTTGACGAAACCTGAGTTTATTGTTTCGTACCGGAAAAAAAGTCAGAGCACGGGCAAAAAAAAATGTTGTGTCATTGTTCGGGAAAACTGGACATTATGTAACAGCGTCGTTTCTTTTAAAACTGAGGATACCTAGTCGCTGCGGATAGGAATGTAAACCATTGCTAGCGCAGTACAGCACAGTGTCTTTAAAAAGATTTGTGAAAACTGAAAAGGCAAAAGCGTCCTCTCAGCTGGTAGGTACTACCAAAGACAATATTATATTTACTAATCTCTAGTACTACTAATATCTAATCTGCGCCTCGCAGTCACGCCAACTCATTCCGCTAAGAGAATGAATTCGAATTTAAAGGCTTCTTTGCCTTAGGTACACATTTATCTTATTTTAAATTATCTGTATAACTCAAGTTATCAATTTCGACCTTTTTCCGATGGGGACAACGTACACATTACACAATGCCAGAGTAATATATACGTAGAGTAGGTATCTCAGGGTTGTTTTGAAAACAAAAAAGTGATTTTTAAAGGCATACAAGCAGACGCGAATTTCCTTTTTTCCTGATGCGAAGTAATTCACGTCGCCTAGAGACACCTAAGGTGGTAATGGTGCGTCGCCAAGCTGAGGCCGGGATATTAGGCCTCGAACAGAACTAAATTTAACGGCTACATTACCCTCCGAATCGGAATACATCACCAAAAAGCATTGGACGTTAAGGACGTTAAGAACTGAATGCGGTTAAACCCGGTATACGGTAGGTAGGGACATACTAATACATAAATCACTATTTTTTACAATTTTTGTCTCTCTGTTTGTTGCGTCTAATCTTACAACTGCTGGACCGATGATGACAGCACCTTTATTGGCAGGTAGCTGATGTAATAACTTGCTACATTAATTTTCATTTTATTAATATTATAGAATCATTTCATTTCCAAAGGGGTACAACTTGGGAATCTTCAAGGAAAAAACGTATTGGTTCCATAAAGGATGGGATGCGCATCTGTAATACTTCTGAATTCTGATGTTGCGGATGTCAAGCGGATGCGGATGGGCAACGGTGATTACCTACTCTGTTAGGTAACCGACGTCTCCGATCGCTTCCTCTTCTCCAAAACTAAAAAAAGGTTTATTAATGATCTAAGTGATGACTAGATTATGACCGCATTCGGCTGTGAAAGAAGTGCCCTCAAAAAACTCTTTTATTTTAAATGTTTTAAGAGTTAGGTAGGTAAAGAGGCACATAATTTCAATCCAATAGTCAAATTCGGAACAAAACCACTTTTCAGTAAAATTTCATTACGCTAATAGCTTCTGGGGTTTGAGCACTAGAAGTGAAATTTCAACAATGGCATTTTTGTATATTTTATAATTAGATACCTATTATCGCCGTGTCCCCGTTTTCTAGCAAGTTGGTTCGAATCCGCTAAGTAGAATAGACCATCTGTCTCTACCAGACAACTCGTAAGAGATGGGCACAGATTAAAATATAGGTACTTTCCAACAATACTACTGGTGATAGAATGCTGTGCAGCAACATGTCGGTTAGGGAACCTCCGCCTTACCTGTTCCTGCCGCCACAATGGTTCTGTTATGTTCTGGTCTGGACGGGAAGCCTAGTAGGTAGACTTACACAATAGGCTCAAAACTTCGGCCACAGGACAGCGACGCACCTGCAACATTTAAGGCTTTCTCTCACCGTCTGGAGAGCAGTGTTCTTGTTCGCTGACCTCTGACATAATTAACTAGGTACATAAAGAATTCTTTTATATGATTCAATTCGGGTTGACCACTTTGCTCGCCTCGAAGCCAACTGATTGAATGGTAGCTTGAACACAACTACCTACATCATCAACATTTTTTAAATTATTTATTTGTTCGCATTCTAGACGCTAGTGGTTCTTTCACTTCTTATAATTACTTAAAGAAGAAGAAAGAAAAAAGAAAATTATTTATTTGCGGAATATGTGTGTAAATGAGATGTTACAAAAATATTTAAGTATAACATCATATTCTACCACATTTTGGTGTGCAAATATTTTAACCCTAGAAAGACAGTCTGCGTAAAAATGACGCATGCGTTTGCGAAATATAGCTCTCTCTTTCTTAATAGTGGGAATCCATAGATGTGCGCTTAGAACATCTCATTAGATGTGAGTCGTTTCATAATTTTCGTGAAACGTAATGTAACCAGTGACACGAAATGCGTCACCGGTTTTGAAACAAGTGATTTTAGAAACCAGTTTCTTTTTTCATTTTCGTACAGGTATTTTGTTGATTATTAAATTTGATCCACTATACGGTTACTCTCAAAACGACAACACGTTACATCAGTCACTGTTTTGTAACATACTGCTATGAAGTCGTAATATTATAGTTTTATCAACACTGTAACGCTAGTCATACTCAAATTGAGTTATTATGAGTTTTTTTTTAAACCGATGTTTACGAAAGTTAATTTCACTGTATAACATATAATAATTAAAATATTTAGTGCGTACTTACATTTTTTCACTTTTTATATTATTTTTACAGTTTTCTAACACAGTCCAAATAAAAATGAATCGCTAAATGTGTTGTAAATGTGTGTCTAAACGACTGGACAGATTTGGCTATTTTTTTTATTGTTTTAGTTATGAGTGAGAGTTAGGAGAAGGTTCTTATGGTGAGAAAAATGAGAAAGTGTTGGTCCGGTCTTTTTTGTAGAATAGACCATCTGCCTTCCTTGCCAGGCAGCTCGTAAAAGGCGAGCATAGGCTCACCGTCACTAACACCGTGACTAGGTGGTGGAGTTTAGCAGCGACTCGCCCGGATTGGTACCACCGCCTTACCTATTTCTGCCGCCATAACGTCATGACGTGTTCCGGTTTGAAGGTAGCCGGTAAACTTACGTTTGCTCGTGGCCTAACATCTCGGACCTAACATCCCATGACCCATAGGTATATGTCATGGCATGACCCAATAACATCATCCTAACAGTATGGAAAAATATTATTTTATTTATTGTACGATTGCTTTAGTGCGACTTATTTAAATTAAATAAATGGAAAGTAACTAGCCGGTTCTAATCCTCCTATCCTATCATCCATACCATCATCCTACCATCCTAAAAAATATTTTGAAATAAATGTTTTTTTGAAATACAAATCTATGATACTAGTTTACGAAACCAAGTTTTACAGAGTGTTTAATGCCTTATTTTGTGCAGTTTCATCCTCAATTTCTTATCGTATTCATTTGGACAGTTCAGAAACTAACAAGTTCACAATTTGAACTTTACGACATTAGAGAAGATAATTAATAAAGTATCAATTATGTTAGAAATTGAGAAAGAGTGTCTAGGTGGTTTGATTTTGATGTAAATACATATTGTTTTGTAGAAACTAAAACCCATTAACAAAAACTCAGTAGGGATTATGAAAAACGAGGACATAACTTTGTATTTGTCAAATTTATAAAATATTAATAAAATCCGACCCCTTCTTTTTGTACTCGGTTAAAAAGTATACCTCGGGTGACAACCCTAATGATAAAGAAACATTGGGCAATGTTGTCAACGATGTTCAAAAAATATCCTTGTGACTTTGCCCACCGCTACATTTTATGATTTTATGATGCATTTAGCAAAGAAAACTAGTCTGTATTATTCATTTCCAATGTTATAACAACTGTATAAAAATTACTTACCTGCGATAACTCTAAGTAACACTTCTCGAAAAAGTTTTTTTATCAGTTTTTGCCCGCAAAAAAACACTCTCATTTCAAAATCGTCTGACAGATAACTGAAGTAACATCTGTGACAATACGTCCCATAGTGTTGCCAGAAATATAATGAATTTTTTACTATACACAAAATGTGCTTACTAACTATGGACAAATTTGGTATGTATCAAGTTTTTTAAGAAATACACAACTGGGCAAAGTCAAATGTCGAGGGCAAAGTTGCCGTGTTTTACGGTACTCGTTTCTATCAAATTCTATTTAAGAAACTGGAAAAAAACCGTAGAGAATTAACAATTAAACCCTTAAAAAATCCAAGCGAACACAAACGACTTGTATTACGTATTTTTAGTAGGTACAAAACTAAAAATATAAAAATTATGAAATTAAGTTTGAAAATGTTCGGTCCGTGCTTTTAAAGAAACAACAAGGAGAGACATAGCCATATATTATTTTATTATACCTAATTATTATTGGCCTTTCCCAGAAAGGGTCATAGTTCGGACCTGGAAAAAATCAAACTTACCGGTGTTTTTTTCCTTGATTCACTTGCCATTTATCGAGTTGTGCAGTCCTTTACCTTTTATTGTTTTCATTCACCGGGCAAGCAGAACTATCCATGTTGATGAATCACAATAGCTAACACACTTTTATCTATTACTTTTATTTATTTTTAACAAAATGTAAGAGTACGATAACGGTGAATTGTATGAGCGGACATTACTGTTTTACTTCAAATGGCTCCCTCTGATTGGTTCATATGGACAAACCCAGATTTGATACTCACTTGAATTTATTTTTTTAATGACTAATTTGTTGCTTATCTCGCGATTTTATGCAACTTCACCGAGCTTTGTGGGCCGAGCAGAGTGCTCAGCCCGAGACATCATTATTTAAATGCATGGGGCTGTTACCTACAACGTCAGCACCAAGGGCTGTCTCCTGGGAGACCGTACCTCGACTTGGTGCTGCGTTCTGGTTACTGGGTGGATTGGAAGTAGGAATATTGGCGGCGTTAGGCGCCGGGCGCAAGAGAGGTCTTCGTCGCCGAGACCGGAGGCGATGGTGTCGTGTAATGTTGTTGTGGTGTGAGTTTGTCGTGTTCCGGTTTGGAGGTGGAGGGAGTAGAGCGTTCGCCACGGTTATTTGGTCCGGAGGGTCCGATAACACGTGGCGGGGTCTTCTATGATTAGGGGGCGCGTTCACGACCGGTGTGTAGTCACACGCGGAAGCTAACAACGGATTCGGGTGGGCAGCAGTTTTTTCAAAGTAACGTTCGGATAGTTCTTTGAAATGCTGTGCTATCGTGGGTAAATCGAGGTTGCGATGTAGGTCCTCGTTGCGAACGTACCACGGAGCGCCCGTGGCAGTTCGCATGAACCTATTCTGGACAACTTGTAGTTTTTTTAAATGAGTCGGGAAGGTATGCGCGAAGGCTACACTACCGTATGCTAATATGGGTCTGACACATGTTTTGTAAAGTGTCACTTTGTTATGAAATGACATTTTACTGTGTTTATTGATTAAATAGTAGAGACGGCTAAGTACGAACTTAGCTTTATTCGTGATTCGCGTGATATGCGGTCCGAACGACATATTTTTGTCTAGAGTGACCCCTAAGTATTTTGCTGTATGTTCCCAGGGGATCTCTCTGTCGAACAGTTTGATGGTGCCCGGGCTACGCCTGGACGCCATCCGTTCGCTGGGTCTGAGCCCTCGATTGAAGTACACCGCTGCACTTTTATCGAGGTTCACTTCTATGCGCCACTTTCTGAACCATTTGCCCAGGAGAGAGGCCGCTTTTCTGAGACTACCGCCTATTACTTTACCGCGACGGTGGGTTGAAAATAGAGCCGTGTCGTCCGCGAATAGGGCTAGGTGGACGCGCGGCGGTCTAGGGACGTCGTTCGTGTAGAGGGTGTATAGTAAAGGTGAGAGTACCGAGCCCTGTGGTACTCCCGCCTCTAGGGGCCTACTGCTAGAGAGAGTCCCTTCTACACGAAATCTGAATTTGCGATTCGACAAGTAGTCTCGTACTGTTACATCCCTATTTTCATTGCCAAATTGCTGAATTGCAGTTAACCCTACAATTCAGCAATAATACTGTATAAAAACCCATGTTTTCCAAGTTTTCAGTTAGTTATATACATTCAGTCAAATCGCTGCCCAACGACGGACCCGGTTTCTGCCTGCCGGTTGGCCTCAGCGAGGAGACTAAATAGTATACCAGCTCCGGGTCGTACCGCCCTTCATCAGGGCCGCGAAGTCGCGTCAATAATAAAGTAAAGACAGTAGTAAAGTGTAGTGTTGTGAAAAGTAACTTTATAAATAATATTATAAATAAAGGATTGCTTCCTTAAAAGTGCTTTTTTTTTATAAGTGCAAGGAAGCCAAACCTAACAGTACGATGAGAACTAGTCTGTCTGGCACGCCCATTTCGTAGAGCTTGTAGATTAGGCCGTTGTGCCAGACCTTATCGAACGCCTTGGCCACATCGAAGAATATCGCTCCCGTGTATAAGGGTAGTCGTCTATTCAGGCCATCTAGTATGTGCTCCGTGAGGCGGTGCATCTGATTTGTACATGAATGGGCTGGCCGGAAACGAAATTGCTCATCCATTAACAAATGTTTCTCGGCTACGACCGTCTTAAGGCGGGCGAGGATAAGAGGCTCGTATATTTTACCGAGTGAATTTAAAGACTGATCGGGCGGTAACTACTCGCGAGGTTCCGGGGTTTACCCGGGTTTATGGATTCCGATGACGGTGGCTTCTTTCCACTCGTCAGGGAAGGCACTGCCTGCTAGTAATACATTGAAGATGTTTACTAGTAGGTATGAGTATGAGATATGAGTGCGGTAGGAAAATATTTAATTATCCTATTTGAAAGACCGTCAGGCCCCGGGGCCTTTTTATTGTGAAGATTTTTTTTGATATCTTTCACTTCGTCGTGGTCGGTGGGGGGTAACGGTTCGCCC
>NJDD01000515.1:150348-165912 GCA_002245505.1 Calephelis nemesis
TCGGAAGCTCTATGCGCTACGTATTCATTAACATTGTTTATGTGGATTGGATCACCCGGCTGATTAGAAACGGTACACTGCGATTGTACGTTGTCTGCTAGGCATTCGGCTTTGTCGGCATCGTCAAACAGGGGAGGTAGATTGGGCCTGACGAGGGGAGGTATGTCTGCTTTAGGGTCGTTTTTTAGAGCTCTCGCCAGTGGCCAATAAGCCACGTGAGACGGCGAGATCTCGCTGAGGAAGTTATCCCAGCGTTCTACGCGCCGCCTTACTTCTACGCTTCTACGCACGTAACGAACGCCGGTAATCGTCGCATGGGAACCTAACGTAACGACGTTGCGCGGCGTTTTTTCGCTCATAAGATTCTTAATGTCATTTGGGAGGTCTAGTCTATTTTTAAACACGTCCGGGACCGTACTAGACGATGAATCTACTACGGTCTGGACGTGTCTAATTAGTAGACTAGTGGCGGACTTTGCTTCCTCGACTGTGTTTATTAGGTCAGGGATTTGTTCGAGGGGCTCGGATTGTAGAGACTGGATATTTGTGTTGAGTTTTTGCCAGTCTACAACCTGTTTGGTTTTAGTTACTACTAGGGATGAATCGTCAGGCCCTAGTTTGAAAACTACGGGCCTGTGATCGGAGTCTAGTTCGTGTAGCACTTTTACGGTGCGTATCTGTAGCGACACGCCGCGTAGCAGTGTCAAATCTATTGTACTGGGACTGTGGTTGATAGAATGATCGTGATCTATGGTAGGATATCTGGTAGGCTCGGAAGGAGCTACCAGGCTGAGGTCTAACCTGTCCGTAAGAAAGTCCAGTACGAGGCCGTTGGAGTTGTTCCGCTGGCATCGCCAACGTATATTCTTACTGTTAAGGTCACCTCCTAGGAACACTGAATCGCCCATGCTAAAGAGGTTTTCTAAGTCGCTCTCTAGCAGGACTTTGTTGGGGCTAAGGTAGGCTGATGCTAGTATGACGGACCTGTGTCCAGTCATACCCACCTGACATACTGACACCTCTAGGTTCTCCAGCTGCGGAGGATCTAGAGGTGCTACCTGTAGACATCTTTTATAATAGATTAAGGTGGCGCCTCCTTTTGTTAATCTATCGTTCCTAACTAAATTATAGTTCGCGATTTTGGGATCGCGCCTACATGGTTTAAGAAGGGTTTCTTGTACGAGGAGTATGTCTATGTTGTTTGTTGTTACAAACTCCCGTACTTCATTAATTTGACTCACTTGAAAGGGAGGTAACTAAGTTTGATTCTATACAATACTTTTAAATCTAATTTACTCGTAATTTAACCATGTTTTATAACATATGATTTTTTGAGGTATAGGGGGTTCCAAAATTGAATCATTGTCATTAAAAAACTGTTTTCGATTTTTTGTGGACATAACCAATTTTGATTATAGAATCAGGGGTATAGACCCCTGATATATTTTTTTAATTTTTTAATTTTATTATAACTGTATATCATTACTAACATTAACAGTTTCTTTTATAGATATTGATGCAACAATGGGAAGTAGTAACTTGGATGAAGACCGTATCCTGGCCAGTCTTATGCAAAGTGACGACGAGCTTCCGTGTGAGGATACCGACAGTGAAGTAGGTGACCATGAGAGTGAAGGTGACGTGCAGAGCGACACAGAAGAAGCTTTTATAGATGTCTTAGAAGAGGAACAGCCGACGTCAAATGAAAATTTAATCCAAGATGATTCAAGCACCACTGAACAACAAATCTCCACATCAGTCTCTCGTAGGATCGTAACCTTGCGACAGAGGACTATCAGAGGTAAGAACAGACACTGTTGGTCGACGTCAAAGGCAACGAGGCGTGGCAGAGTCTCAGCAATAATCATTGTTCGAGCTCAAAGAGGTCCAAGCCGCATGTGCCGTAACGTATACGACCCCGTTTTGTGTAAAAAGTGTAAAAAAATCATATGTCGTGAGCATAACATTGATATATTGTGCCAAAACTGTTGGTAACTGATTTTTTATAGAATTCTATGTTCCCATTATGTATGGGATATTGTTATTGTTGATTATGTGAAAAAAAGGCTGATTATCGTATTTAAAAATAATTTGTAGTAGAAAAAGTAAATGTTAAAAAGTTTATTTGATTTATGACAGAAGTTTATAAGTTTGGTTATTTTTTAATAAAAAAATATTTATGAATATATTATCTGCAGTTTTAATTATTCTTATATATGTGTCAATTTAGATAACATACAATTTTATTGAAATAAATTAACAAACACCAACCTACAGCTTAATAAAACACATGCGTCAATTTTACGCATGAGTATCTTTTCCGTACTACACAATATGATTATCTTTCTAGGGTTAATATTGTTAAAAAAATATTATTTAATTACATACGCTTTAAATTTTAAGCCAATTATTTATATTTATAACTAGTTTAATTATTTGAAAAATGAAATTTGTTTGCCGAAAATGTGTGTAAAAAGCTATAACAAAAGACATTTGTTAATACCAACCTATTAACAATACCAATAATATTTCTACCACATTTTGGTGTGCAAATATCTTTAAAATTATACTAATTTATTATTAAAATTTGTAACATATTATGTTTCAAATATTTGAACAAAATTTTAAAATATAATTAGGTTTAACCCTAACTACCATAAGCTACCATATAACGTACTTACTTATAATTAATTTAACGTACCGTATGTACCGTACCGTACTTGTAATTTTAAATAACTTTATTATTTTAATAGATTTAACGTGTAATTGAAAACATAGTGTATCGAATATCGATATGGACTTAATAGGTATTGGACAAAATAGTGACAACTGTCAAAATGCACCAATTGTATCACTTAAGCAAATGTTTTATTACAACAAATTCTGAAATTCGCGAATCACGAGTCCCGCCCAAACTCAAAGAGAACAGATTTTTTAGACACTTGCTGTGAAGTGAATTTGTGAATCCAAGGCAATTTTGGATTTACAACCTTCGTGATTTTAGAAACTATTGTTTAAAAATGTAAGTATGTTATTATTTTGAGTAATTTGACTATAGTTTGTTTATGTAAAATAGCTATAAAATTCTTAATTATTTATCTTAAAAAAAAAAATTATAGTGTTATGTAAGAACGTCAACACTAAAGATAGTAAATAGTTAATTGATTGTGACGATAAACTATTTAAATCTCTACTATATCATATAATTTTAATCAATTATTGTAAGTGGGTAAAACGTAACCGCGAGTTTGTTACTTCTTAAATTTGTTGAGGTTACATTAACTTCCTTCATTCTGCATAGATTCTGCCTATTGATTTTTATTTTTATCATTTGAGGTCCTTGAACATTACAAGAAGTCTATTTTTTTGTGAAACTATTGATAAATTGGTTTATTTTCCCTGCAACCACGTTTCCGCGTGCTTAAAATCCTTATCTCGAACACATACTTTTATGTGATTACAGTAAAAAAGATTATAATGTAATATTTATTTCTTAGAAACTAGAATACACTATATATATAGAATAGAATAGACTACAATACACGTTAGCTTTATATCTTTTTTACAATAAATTCTAACAGTGTTTTTTTATATATTTTGATAAACACCTCAAAGCCTATAACTACAAAATATAGACAAGTAAGTATTACAACTGAGTACTAATTTCACTATATGATATGGATAAAATTAAAGGTACTTAGTGTTATTTAGCACATTTAAATATGAATACAATTTTAAAATAATATTCAAATTAATCATATTGTTTTTTAAGATGCATGATGACAAGTGTATATAATTTACTTCTGTTCAATTATTCCATATTTAAATTGTTCAAAACAAAAAAAAATAAAAGCTAAAACTTTCTTGACAGTTGCCATATTACTTAACATAACAATTTATAAAGACTTAAGTACAAGTAGGTACTTAAAATTATGATGTGGTCATAAAATCTTTGCACTGAGATATCTATTTTAATAGAAAAAGTTTAGAAGACTAATTAAGACGCTTTATACCTAGCAGAACTAAAAATTGGAAGATAATTTTCTACATGTTGAAATAAAAAATTTGAGAAATTAAGAAATACTCATTTTGTTGTAAAAAATCCAGTATTTATTGTTACGGTGTATTCATGAATGACAAGTGTATGGCAATGTAAAATTGGCTTTTTAGTGAGTCCATTATATTAAATGATACATATTTATGTTCAGTTTTTTTAAGGGAATCAAGCAAAGAAATTTCCTTATTATGAAACTAGCTGTTACCCGCGGCTTCGCCCACATAGTCTACTAATTTGATATTTAGCTCTCCAACACTGCTCGTTAAAATTTTAAGATAAAAGCCTATATCGCTATCCAAAGTTTCATCTATTTTTTTTTGTAAATATTAAAATCAATTCAGCAATTTTGCCATCAAAACTGAACATACACTTTCTCTTTTCACCTCAGATAAATAGTAGGAATACGTTATTGTGTTTACAGTTTTATCTGCACTTCGGCAAATCCTGTGAAATTAAACTGTACTTATAGCAAGTTATGGAAACCTCTAACAGATTTTTTTCGAAATTTTAGAAATATACGTATCGTCTCTGAGGTCTAACCGTCCGTCTTCGGAATTACTTCTTGAGATCTTGGGTTCTATTTCCGGGCCGGGCAACAACAAAAAAACAAATAAAAATGTATTGTTTACTTTTAAAGGTTATTTTTACTTTACGCAAAGAGGTTTACTGGTTTAGGCGTGAAATTGTAACAGACAGACAGACAGAGTTACTTTCGCATATATAATATTAGTAGGAAAGTAGGGATTTTTAACCAATTTTGCTACTATGTATATCATAATTTCTTTGTGTGTTTTTCGTTAATGATAAACTGATGTACGTGGTACATTGTTATGGACTTATGGGAATGTTCAATATTTTTTATTAACAGTAATGTTAAATATTTTTCCTGCGCAAATTGTGCCACCCCCGTTCGCCCTCATAGGGGTTGATTTTCAAAAAACGCTTAGATATGTATCTCATAATTTGTATTGCAGAGCATTATTTCAGTGTCACGCAAAATATTTCAATAGAATTAAATTTCCCATACAAACTTAGATACCCCCTTTAACCCCCAATGGGAGTGAATTTCGAAAAATCCTGAAATACGTGTTTCATCATTTGTACTAAAAAGCATTAATTCAAAGTTTCATGCAAAATGTTCAATAAATATTTTTATTTTTGTCATACATACTTTGCCACCCCTTTTAACCCATTTAGGGGTTGAATTTCCAAAAAATAATATGCCCATGTCCTTCTCATGAATGCAAACTATCTACATACCAAATTTCAGCAAAATCGGTAGGGTGGTTTAGGCGTGAAAAGGAAAACAGACAGAGTTATTTTCGCATTTAGAATATTAGTGTGGATTATTAAACTACGAACGTAAATACTATTTAGTTAAAAAATGTTGCCCTGAAAAGGACGTTTTTATTAAGTTTGTTATTTTCCTAGCTAGGGAGCTCCGATAAATGCGTGCGATCGCTGTAAATTACAGTCCTATGAAAAAGGCGAGTGCTTCGTCGCGCACGCACCGCGGCCAGCCGGTATCGCCGCAACTGCGATGTCTCTATATTTTAAACCTGTAATATCTCCGAAACTATTCGTTTAATTTACATACTGTAAGGGACTATATTATTCTATATTAAATGTAAAACTTTTTTAAGATACTTAATTAGATAAGGATGAATGCTGTATTGCTTTAAATCGCCTCGTAAATAAGCCATTATTTTTCGTAAGAAGTAAAAGATAAAAATTGGTTATTGTAAGTTATCCCTAAGAGATAAACATATACCATCGTGAACTTTTTTGTAGACTTTTGTAAGGTAAACAATACTTAGTACATTATTATGATCTACCTCGTAGAATTCAGCCAGCGTTTGCAATGCAAGCGCAAAAAAAAGGTTATTTACGACTTCGCATTAGAAATCTTGAAATTATCAGTAGTTCTCTAATATATGAAGCATGTTATTATATATATAAACCTTCCTCTTGAATCACTCTACCTATTGAAAAAAACCGCATCAAAATCCGTTGCGTAGTTTTAAAGATATAAGCATACATACATACAGACAGACGCGGAAAGTGACTTTGCTTTATACTATGTATAGATAAAAAAACTCATTCTCCTGTCAGAAAGTCATTTTTTGTCTCTCATGAGTCATGAGTTCCCTCCATGTAGGTACTTACATCACAAATGTGCTCTTGATTCATTGTTGTGTCCTGAGGGGTTCTTTTAAAACAATGATATCTCCTAAGATATTTGAAAAAAGTATATTTAAGAACAATTTTGTTCAAAATCAAATATTTGTGAAGAGTAATGAGTTTATTTGGATAATAATTGGCATCATGTTGACCAAAACTCTGCAAATAATACAAAAGTTTAAACTGCTATTAATTAATATAAGAATTTTGTAAGTCAAACTTAAAAAATACAGCTTTTTAATTGTTTATGCGGAACATGACATGTCTTTTTGGACTAGTTTGAGATACTGAAGGTTCTTCTTATCAAGATAATCCATACTAATATTATAAATGCGAAAGTAACTCTGTCTGTCTGTCTGTTACCTTTTCACGCCTAAACCGCCCAACCGATTTTGTTGAAATTTGGTATGTAGATAGTTTGCATTCATGAGAAGGACATAGGCATATTATTTTTTGGAAATTCAACCCCTAAAAGCGTTAAAGGGGGTGGCTAAGTTTGTCTGGAAAATTTAATTCTATTGAATATTTTGCGTGACACTGAAATAATGCTTCGCAATACAAATTAGGAGATACGTACATATCTAAGCGTTTTTTGAAAATCAACCCCTATGGGGGTTGACGGGGGTGGCACTATTTGCGTAGGAAAAATATTTAACAGTAATTTTTACCATATGTCCATAACAATGAACCATGTAAGTACTTCAGTTTATCATTAACGAAAACACACAATATTATTATAAATGCGAAAGTAACGGTGTTTGTCTGTCTGTTACGCTTTCACGCCTAAACTAGTGAACCGATTTCGATGAAATTTGGTACAGAGATAGAATAAACCCTAAGGAACAACATAAGCTACTTTTTATTGCAAAAATAGGGGAGAATGTGTAAAAAGAGGGGATGAATTTTCATATGTATATTCGTCATTTTTAAAGCTGTCACAGTGAAACTTTGTATTTAGACACTTTATGATAAACGAAAGAACATAGGCTACTTTTTATCGCAAAAATGGGGGAGAATGGGTAAAAAGAGAGGATGACTGTACATATGTATATTCGTCATTTTTAAAGCTGTAATAGTGAAACTTTGTATTTAGACACTTTATGATGAATGAAAGAACATAGACTACTTTTTATCACTAAAAAAAGAGGTGATGAATGTTCATATGGAAAATCGTTTTTTTTTTGTTTGAAAGGGTATATTTCAGAGGTGGTCCCATGTTCACCAGGTGAGGATCTGAGGATAAAATCCTGGATAAAACGAGGGAAACTCTAAAAAAATGTTTTCAAGAATAGTGTTTTTGTGGATTATGATCACTTGCTAGCATTCGACTATGGTCACTCCATACACAGACTCAACAGACTTGCGAAATAGGCTGACCATTAAGTATTATGGATATATTTACACAGACGCAAGGGACGCAAGAAGATCAGCTAGCGCTCAGCGTCAAGGTCAAAGTAAAATCATTTTCAGAAGGTTTAATAGGAATGTTTTTGTTAATCCAGGATTCTATTACGACCACATGTTACAGTATAAAAATACTCATTTGATTTTAATTGGAAAAATTATTAAAAATGTCAGCATTGTGATCCCTTAAAATCCAAAGATGAAACGCAGGGTTGTGCTAATGGTAAGGTATTATTTATTACTTTTGCTTGGTGTACCAGCTGAGCCGCTAACGTCTCTTATTGTGCAATTCTGATGAATCTCGAAGATTTTTAAGCAATATGCGGAAAAGCAATAATTGTTTTAAAATGACGTCGTTTAGAGTAGGTAGACACATCATTATGCCAGGATGTTCTCCCACATTTTTTTGTGCAATGTCAAATTTATCACAGAATCTGTTCATACTAATACTAAAAAGCTGAAAAGTTTAATTTTGTTGCTACATTTTCTAAATGTGAGTTTCTGAAGATATCCCCGAAGGGTTTGTTCTGCACAACCAGAGCGCTCACGACTAGCCGAAGACATTAAGTCTAATGTGGTAGATGACAATCCTGTAGCCAACCGGGCACTTATCCAATCCCGGGCAAGTGGCAACATTACTTTTAGTAGAAAATTGAAACTTTACAATTTCTATTTGTTTGTTTTTATTGCCCGGACCGGAGATCGAACCCAAGATCTCAAGAAGTCATTCCGAAGACGCAGACCTCAGAGACGATATGTATATTTCTAAAATTTCTAAAAAAGTCTGTTAGAGGTTTCTATAACTTGCTATACAGTTTAATTTCACAGGATTTGCCGAATAAAACTGTGTAGACAATAACATATTCCTACTATTTATCTGAGGCGAAATTAGAAAAGAGAAAGTGTATGTTCAGTTTTGACGGCAAAATTGCTGAATTGCTTATTGACATTTAAAAAAATAGATGAAACTTTGGATAGTGATATAGGCTACATTTTATCTTAAAATTTTAACGAGCAGTGTTGGAGAGCTAAATGTCAAATTAGTAGACTACGCGGGCGAAGCTGCGGGTAACAGCTAGTTAAATATATATCTTTTATACTTATTCTCAGTGGCCCTTGATAAGTGGGTGAAGTTTTAATTCAATACAACATTTTGAAATGGGTGAAAAACTTGAAACTAAGAATACTTGATACTTTCAAAGTTAATAAGCATCCTGAAATGGAATAGGCGTATAACACATTTTTTTTAAATTGTAACATCTTTATTTAGGTGTAGTACAGATCCTTACAGCGCAACCATAAGTGTAAAGTGTTTACACAAACGGTGCTTATACAAAAATTGTCTTTTTGCCTATTTGCCACTTTGCACAGAAACCCATTGAGTTATTGGGATAAGATGTTGCTTACTAACCTATTTCATTGCTAAAATCAATAAAATTCAATTTAGAAGTTCAGCATGTTTTATAATTATATTATTAAACAATATGAGAGACATGTAAGGGCATAGTAAAACACTTATAATTATTGACCAGTTTTTCATCTGATTTTGCATACTTGGTGTGATTTAAAACATCAGCTATCAAATTGTGGGACTTAGTGTCTTCTGCTATTTGTGGCATCTGGGATACCTTTTCCGGGATGAGGTTGTGTAAATAAAAAAAACTAATTCATATATAAACAGATACATAAAATTCATAACCTGCAATTGCTTTTTTTGTTACGTATCCAGTAATATATAAAACATTCACAGATGGCTGGCGAGAGTGCAGTTTCCACCGTTAGCAAGCCTGTAATGAGGGGACTCTTGAACTCTCAGATCAAGAGGAACCTTATTGTAGTGTGCATCCTCTCTGGAGTCTGTGGCTTAACATTCAAACAGCTTGTTGGTAATGAAAGGAAGAGGAAATATGCTGAATTCTACAGGTGATCATTTTACTATTTCTCTAAATATTACTAGTAGTCTGTAATGATGTCTAGAGATTATTTCTACGTGATAGTTATGGTTCGAGACACTGATCCAGAACTCAACTGTCTTGTTGGTAAAGGAAAATTGTGGTCTTGATGTTGATTACCCGTGTTTTTAAAATCTGGCGAGCATTTTATAGAAATCCTAGATATAGGTGAAGTTGCAATATCTATTTCTGCTGAAATGTTACCAAATAAAATAAAACTTAAAAATTACCATGTTAATAATTGTTTTTGGTATATTCAAGGTCTTTACAAATTAGCTCTTAAAAATATGTATGGATATTCTAAATATTTGTCTGTAATAGTACAAAAAAAATAGTTACAATAAGTCAATTACAGAACTTTTAATATAAAGTATAGAAATATTGTTCAATGACCGCACGCGGTGTATGGATATCAGCTGAGAGTGTTCATAGGTTTAGCGACAATAACAACGTAAAAATAACAATATTTTATTATAAATTCGTTTCTAGATACATATTCCTAGTTCTAGTTGTAATTATTGTTAACTACTTTCAGAAAACACATTACAAGTAGCATCTGCATGTTTTGTTACCAAACTTTTTGCAAGCTTAAAAGTTTCCCGGATATCCTCTGAAAACTGAAACATAAAAGGTTGTAGGCATTAACGTTTATCTAAGCTGATGTTTACCAAGAATGTTTAAAGGTTTTACAAAAACAGTTTCTTTTTATATATTAAACTGGCGGCCCGTTACATGCTTCGTTTCATATATGACCACATGAATGACATAACACAACAAAAGAAAAAAAAAGTGAAAAAAAAAGTTTTAATATGACACACAATGCACAATCCCCATCTGAAATTTGACTAAAAAATACCTTTTAACAAAATGATCCGCCATTTATTGAATTCATTTTTTAACAAGTAATGTTATAAATGAAGAACCGCTTCATATAAACCATCTATTAAACAGTTCAAATAAAGTCTAAACATTTGGTTTGGATAGGTGAGCCCGTTCTTGAGTTATAAAATTACAACGAAAAGTGGCATTGAATTTAATATATTTACAAAACTAACACAATATATACAAAATTTTATATATATTACAATAGTACCAAGATATAAAAATCCATTTTTTTAATCAGAGAACTCATTATCATCTCGGATTTGGTAATCAATAAAAATGATGAAATTACATGATTAATTGCCTAATTTTCTTGTGTTTGGCTTTGCCTTGTGTATATCACTGTGTTGTTTATTCCTGTGGTCATAGTTACTGACTATGACAGTATCCATTGTATCTTAGAGCATTCTGATAGGATAAATCCCAGCTACAAGTTGGTAACGCATTGTAACCACCTTTGTTTACCAGTCTACTTGCCACCTTACAATCATTGAAAAACTTTCTGCAGTAGACTTTGGTATTAATTAGGCTATTGTTATTTCAGGACCTATGATGCTGACAAGGAGTTTGAAGAGATGCGTTCCAAAGGATTATTCCAATCTTGTTAAATTCTAGAGGTGTAAAGTAGTGTTATGTGAATAATGTATTATTAAACAAATAAAAAATCAATTATATTTGTGAAATAGTTTTATTTTAAATGCCATAGTGAGCGTTTGGTACTGTTGTGGCACGAGCACTTCCTTACAGTGACTAGATTAAAACTAGTTTCACTACTAGGTTTAGTTATTGCGAAAAGAAGTCATAAAGGACAGTGCCTATTTGGACGGACCGGGACAGAGTGCATCGTAGCGCAATAATACGCCTTTTTTATTTTATAGGAAGGCAAACAAGCAAACGGATTTCCCGATGGTAAGAAATTCACGCCGCCTAGAGACACCAAAGGTGGTAATGGTGCGTTGCCAACCTGAGGTCGGGACGTTAGGCCTTGAGCAAAAGTAAGTTTACCGGCTACCTTACCCTCCGAACCGGAACACGTCATGGTGGCAGGAATAGGTAAGGCGGTGGTACCAATCCGGGCGAGTCGCTGCCAAACTCTACCACCTAGTAGGATTTCACGGTGCTAGTGATGGTAAGCCTATGCTCGCATTTTACAAGCTGCCTGGCAAGGAAGGCAGATGGTCTATTCTACAAAGGAGCCCGGACCAACACGGGGAAATCCTTGCCTCAAGGATCAATCGCTTTCATACATTTTGTATAGAGCAAAGCGCACTATGATGGTACGCATCGACGCGGATTTTTCCGCGAGGCAACCCGCGCATATTCATCGATGCGGCCTTCAGTCACCAATGATCACGATATAATTAATGTGATAGAGCACTAATGATATTTTAACGCTAAAGTTTCTTATCATAACTACTAGAGGCGCAACTTTCTATACTTGACGATTTTAACGTCGAGTCATCTATTTTTTTACTCTACTCTGCCGCTGAGCTGAGTTTTTCTCATGATTGTCACCAACCTATTCGTTCCTTAGTCAAAATCAAAACTACTGATTCATGAAAAGTCCTTTCGCAGTCCGAAGTCTTTCCACAAATACATTTTTGTATTATTTTATAACTAATACCGCTATTTTTAAATGACTTCAAGAAAAGGATGAGGATTATTTTTACAATAAATTAAGTAGATAGTAAAATGAGAATGGGCATGCTCTGCTTGTTCAGTCATGTTTAAAGAATGACAGATGAAGGATTGGCAAAGCAGATGTACAATGTGGATGGATGTAAGTACCGAGCTCGGCTATTATCCGAGGGTGTAGTTAAGAGTCTCCGAAACCGGCGTGTTTGTCTAAAAAGGGTAATGACTGTGATCGAAGCCAGACAGGTCTGTTAGGATCGTGAGGTTTGGCACTCGATACTCTGCTAACCCCGTTCGGGACTTGGCGTGATGTTGTGCGTGTGTAAGTTGATTGTAATAAACATTAAATTATAATTAGATTCGTTGATTTTTATGAACTAAATGTTAATATTCTGCTAGTACTGTGTTTAAGGGTACCATCGGTATTGTACCGTCTTTACCAAAAGTGCACACGGGGCCAGTGCCCAAAGCCCCTATATTCAAAGGGCCCCAGAGTGTAGGTTATTTCAATCACATTTAACCTTAAAAATATATTGGTAAATTGTCAATAATTATGAGGATAGAAAGTGACATTCTTCAGAAAAAAAACCGCAGCTTATTAATATTATTAATGACATACTGTAATAAAATATTGTTTCCCCAAATTCATATGAAATCATGACATAAATTGTAAAGTATGATTTCTTTATATTTCAAAAGGGCCCCAACTTTTTGTATGCCCAAGGGCCTCAGCATAATCTAAGACGGCCCTGGGTACGTACCTAAAATGATATTGGATTCCAATATGCATGAAAACGAGATTTAAGGGTAACTTGAGAGAAGGCAAGAGTGCCGCTTCAAATCGGCACAAAGAATAATTGTCATTTTCACTCGCACTCTACATTAGATAAGACGTAGGTACAGTACAGTACCTACATCTTATCTAGTGTAAGGTGCGTCCAACTTATTCCGTAAATAACATCGCTAGTGTGACGTTCAGTTTCTGATTGAGAATTTAAAAAATATTGATTGTTGATGAGGGTTTTACAATGAAAATATAGATAATAATGGCTAATAATTAAAAAAAAATGGGAATTTAATTTTCACTGCTTACACTTCAGAAACTGTTAGCGGAAGGACAGCGGTTTGCGTTGCGGCTTTATAGCTGCTTCTCTGCCATGGACCATCGTAAGAAACTTATTGCTTATTCTATTCGATAAGAAAAATATATTGGGTACATACACTGTTTAAAATAAACAGTGCTGCGCCGCTACGATCGACAGTGACGCTACTGCGGATTCTAGCGGCGCGGCACCGCAACCCGGTTATGTGTTTTGGCCCTAATAGCTGCTTTGTTCCGATTTTGACTGTAGTCTGTAAACAGGGCTGATTACGTATCTCAGTAGCCAACTCGAAATTTATAAGTGTACATCAAATAGCTGTCAAATGACGTTATTTATATTTGCTATCTCCAGTGACTAACAGAAATATAATAGAGATAGCAAACACAAATGACGTCATTTGACAGCTATTTGATGTACACTTTTCCATTTGAGTTGGCAACTGAGATACATAATCGGCCCCCGGATAACTTAGTGGCACTGATACTTTATCTGAGGTGGCACTATAGTAGTCTATAGACATCGACGCCTCCTTTGCTTGCATCAATACATAATATTATAAAACAAAGTCCTCCGCCGCATCTGTCTGTCTGTTCGCGATTTACTCGAAAAGAACTGAACGGATTTTCATCCGGTTTTCAACAATAGATAGAACAATTCTTGAGGAAGGTTTTAAAGTATAGTAAGTTTATGTTTTGTACAAAGCAACGATATTACAACGATATTAGTTCAGTCGGCAAAAAATAAGCCGATCGGGAGCTTTCCTCGAAAACGCTGCCAAAACCTTTTGAGTTTTAACAAAACAATGTATGTTGGTTTTTTTTTCTCTTCGATAGATCTCAAAAAAAGTAAGCGGTGGTATATGTCTATCTTTAAAGAATAACACACAATAACCGTTTTTTGCGTTTACTTAAAACAGTAAAATGAAGGGTTACTATAGAACACATTTTTAACAATACAATACCCTCAATCAAATAAATCTGTTAGATAAGTTATGCGTGTAATTTTAGATCAAAATTGCCTTTAACACTATTAGAAAAAAAATAACAACTAATGAGTTATCGAAAAGTTAAAATCTCCGGGCGCAAAACTAAATATCGTTTAAGCGAATCAAATACATGCGCGCTTACTGCATTCCCCCCTTACCCCGGCCCCTCTGGTGTCCTTAAATGCGGTATTAGTCCAGCGACACAATTCCGTACTAAATTTCATCGTAACTCGTTCCAGAAGTTTTTGCGTGAAAGAGTAACAAACATCCATACTGACATCCTGACATCCAGACATACTCACAAACTTTAGCATTTATAATATTTGTTGGATTTTTATTCTTGAATAACCGAAGCGAAGCGAGGGCGGGCAGCTAGCTAATTCCTAAAATTGAAACAGGTACCACTGACATCATTTTGAATTTTATTCCTTTTAACCAAAGAGTAAAGTAACTGTCCATAAAGGTGTCAAATTGATTAGATCGTAGTTGTCAGTTTGAATTTTTTTCACGCATTATTGCGAATAATTTTGAGTGTATCTAAAATGGTGTTTAATTTCCGAAGTCTTACGACATACATAGTATCAAACATAGAGTCATTGCCTCTAAACCCTCTCACAGCATGGAAGGTAAGTTGTGGAACCATTAAACAAAAATTTACCTTTTTGGGGACCTTCAAGAAAATGTCCACATTCTTGAAAGGCTAGTATCGCATTGGACTCCTCGGGGGGCTTACCATAAACTCTTAAAGTAATATCTCCTCTGTGGTCTTTTGATCCGGTGTTAAACACGATTTCATGATGTCCCTGGGGGACTACCATGAACGCTTATAGCAGTATTATTTTAATTTTGATAAATGTCCGCCTTTATAAGCAACTTTATGGTGTACGTCATAAGGTTGTCTTTCTCGACTGACAATTAGTATTGTTGAAATAGTACTGTGTTAAGAGCTTATGGTAACCCCCCTGGTCTGGCAATAAAAAGAAGACGTGGTTTTAACTTTGCCTAATAAAAAACAACTTTAAATATCCCTGGACAAGTTACACAAATTGAATTTAACTCAAAAATAAGCAAATTACATGCCTGTGTTATGGGTGTTAGTCAACGATTCTAATACATAGAAATACTTAAATAGATACCAGAATAAATTTAATAAATACCCAGACTTGGAAATGCAGACATCTAAATGTTCAACACAAATGCCTGCCTCCGTCGGAAATCGAACCCAAGCCTCGCGGTTGGTATGTGTAATTAGGCGTCTACGCTAACCACTCGACCAACGAGGTTTGGCCGGTTAAATAAGTGCCTGATTGGCAGCCCCGGATCTTAAATTTTTTTTAGGCGGGGCAAAAACTGAAAAATGCCGCC
>NJDD01000516.1:0-10068 GCA_002245505.1 Calephelis nemesis
GTCACGATGTTATGGCGGCAGGAATAGGTAAGACGGTGGTACCAATCCGGGCGAGTCGCTGCTAAACTCTACCACCTAGTCAGATGTCACGGTGTTAGTGATGGTAACCCTATGCTCGTCTTTTACGAGCTGCCTGGCAAGAAAGGCAGATGGTCTATTCTGCAAAGGAGCCCGGACCAACATTAATTAGGTATATCAACATCCAACTAGTTATTTTAGTTAATAATCATCTCTTTATAATCATTAATGATGATGTCGTCAAGATAAGTGACAGTTTCGCGCAACTTTCATATAAAAAAATTTTTTCGCCTAAATCATATGACACTAGTTGCCTTATATATGAACGCCTTTAGACTTACTTTCAAATTAAACGGATTATACCTATCTGTCAAGTGTCTTGTGTCACTTAAGCTAAACTTTATACAAATTCGGGTTTGCTATGTATCTATGGAAGTCCCGCCTCTTATTACGTAGTATTTATATACTCTTTGATAAGTGACTTTTTATGCATTAAGTATAACTTAAAAACCACTAGTTATAGTCAAACATAAAGTCGATTTGGTAACCTCCTCTTTCTTGGAATCAGTTAAAGAAACCCCAAAATCGCAGCGCAAAAGGTCGTATGTCTGAACGACCGCGACTACGACATAGAAATGTCTAACCATAGTTTAATAGTATTATTTCAATTATGCGCTTCGGCTATATTCGTTAAGCTTCAGAAATCCGAATGTTTTTTTAAGATCACATCACATTTCATAATTTCAAAGATTACAATTCACATTATTATCGATAATAATGTGAAACCGGTATTATTTTTTTTGTATATAGAAATTTTTATTAGACAATTGAAAAACCATTTTCTTTTTGATCCCTGACCCGGGGTCGAACCGAGATCCCATGGAAGTCAAAGTCAAGCCATATGAAATATCGTTTCATAGTATCAAACAGAGTCGTTTCCTCTGTCCCTATGTCCCTTTGTATGCTTAAATCTTTAAAACTACGCAACGGATTTTGATGAGGTTTTTTTAATAGATAAAGTGATTGAAGAGGAAGGTTTATGTATATTTCATAACCGTGCGAAGCCGGGGCTGGCCGCTAGTTGTAAGTAATACAAGTATCTACTTTCGTTTGACTTTATAAGCATTTAGACCAGGGGTGGGCAAATTACGGCCCGCGGGCCGGATCCGGTTTTTTTTTAGAAAAAATATGAACCTCCTTAAAAAAATTGTGGTCGAAATGTTAAAAGGCTATTGATATTTGAACAATTAAGATACTGAATCGATACTTCAAACATATGTATTGCGTATTTCTTAAGTTAAGACTTCATAAATAGATTTTATTTTAATAAAGGATTGTAAAATAATGAAAAATAACTTATGTTATCTTTATACAACGTTTTATAATCGTAATATTTACTGCTGTTTTTAGGTGTCTTAATAAACCGGCCCGCCTCAAGATTAATTATAATTTACTGGCCTGCCACTATATTTTTTTTTAATTTACAGGCCCGCGGTCAAAAGAATTTGCCCACCCCTGATTTAGACCTATATTCGTGAATGTTAACGAGCTACGTGAATGGTCCAATGTTAGCTGAGGAATTGGAAATAGTTGCGATTACGTAGAAACGAAGTTACGATCTCGTTGCTAGAATCGGGTCACGCGTCCAGTACCACAGTCTCCGACTGGCAAGCTCTAGCCACAGTATTTATGATGATGATGATCACCGGAATAATGATTAGTGACTTTGGCTTCTGCCCAAATTACCAAAAGACATGTGCATACCAAGTATAGTATTACTGTTTAAATTATGCGATTCGGCTTTACACTTTTTAATCTTTTTACTTTTATTTTTAAATAGGCTGACTTGATCTAAATTTAAGCGAAATGATTAATTATGCAGTAGCAACTCTATATAGATATAGGTATGTATTTAAAAAATATTCGGATTTCCGAAGCTTGATAGCCGAAGCGAATAATTTAAATAGTATTACTGTGTGATTATAATTAAACATTTCAAAAAAGACTAGAATGTTCTTAAAAGATTCATCTATCCACAAAGATTTAATTCACTGTACAGTAAATATCTATTTGGGCATAAAATTCCAATTTGCTTCTCATTTCATCTCTTTTCTCGTCTCGTTCAAGTTCATTATGTATTTGAAATCTCATTTATATATTCAAGAGTTTATTTCTTAGAATATGAACTCCTCTAAATGCTTTCGACGGGGTAATCTAAACTTAATTTGGTGTAGATCTAACAAATAGTTTTGAAAACAAAATTTTCTCTGAAGTAAATAACTCGAGCTTATGAATGATTTAGCTTATTAAACTTTTTAAATTTAAACTCATGAGACGTAACACAATAATAGTATTTAACTACTTCATAGTGGAAGTGTTTTGTGTTCAGTCTTATCGAGGTCGCATTTTTACTAAGAGTCCTTGTTGATGAGAGTTGCTTGTACGTAATCCTAGACTTATAAGGGCTCCTTACCAGTTACTCAGCTAGCCCAGCTTAGCCTAGCTCAGCTTAGGCTACTATAGCCTAGCCTGAGTTTCACCAAAAAAGATTCGTTTTTTTATTATAAACGTTTAGATAATATGTTGTTTTGGTCATGAATGCTTAACATGATGCAAAATTAAAACTAAAATTCATACTGTTTGATTATCCCTTACACAACCTGCATGTGATGCTGCAAAGAATCATTTCGATCAAGTCAAATATTGAACTAAAAAATCCGCATTTAAATCGATCCATCCGTTTAAAAGTTGTATCGCCATACGTTAAACTTCTAATTATAATAGCCCTCTTTTTCCGTTGTGGTCTAAAAATGAAACAAAGTCATATAAAATTTTGATATTTATAACTCTTATAATTATAACTCTCAGCTAATTCAGAGTTAAATACTTAACCAAGGAACGTGCAAGTGTCCCTTAGGGCAACTTGCACGTTCTTAAGTTAAGTACGGGTTAAGTAATTAACTCTGCGTTAGCTTCTAACTATAGTCAAATCACTTTGTATTTGACATCGTAACTCAACATTAAATTTAACACTAAAACGTGCTAGTGGCCTGTTACTTTATATTTGGCAGTTTAATTCATTTTTAAATTTAAAACATAGTGACATACTACAGCCCTAACCGTCTTCTCACAAAAAATAAATTATTAACTCATTAAACACATGTGAAAACAATACCAGTCCACTAACCGCCTTGCCACTAAAAAAATAACGCTTATTTAAAACTAGACACTATCTAAAATTAAATCAAACTTTAAATCTTAATCCTAATTAACCAATAACTTGCTGCCACGTCATTCATTTGTAGCATATTATTGGGTGGATGTCAATTTTAGACAGTGTTTATTGGTAAAGGCGTCTATTTTTTTTTTTTGTAAGATGACTGCAAGTGGTCTTGAGAAAAAGAAAGAAGAGAAAGAAAAAACATCAAAGACCACATAAAAAAGAACAAATCTATTTTTTTAAACATAGCTCATTTATTTTTTTACAATTTATTGTACACGTACCTGATAGATAATTGACAGCGAGAAACTACAAATATAAATATTGTACAAAAGGCGAGCTTATCTCTAACAAGAGATATCTTACAGTAAACCTAAGATAGAGAAAAACAATACGAAATAAAAAGCTATAGGTAGACAGTGTTTGTACACTGCTTAAGATAAGTACAGTGCTTAAGATTAAAGAAAAATAAAAAGCTCTTAGTTAATATTAAAAACTAGGTACTCTACATAAATTCTTATTTAATACTATTAACATGTAGAGGAGTATATTTGATATAAAGATAAATTTAAAAATATGAGTGTAGAGGAGTGTTAGTGCAACTTAGCCCCTCTTTTAGTTAAAATATGGGGCAAAGCCACGCCCTACGTATAGGTATATTGTAAAAAACCTAGAGCATGTAAATAAATAACCGTTTTATCCTGGTTCATATAAATACACGTAACTCAGTGATTGATCACAGAATTTCGTTGTAAGTCCATTCCAGGGACGGCCTTCTACAGCGACGACTGAAGACAATATCAGTGTTGTGCGGCGTATGATAGAGACTGACAAAAGAGTGACCTATCAGCAGATTCGGACAAGTCTAGGCATAGGTATGAGTCAAGTGCACAAAATCCTCCATGAACATTTAGCGGTCAGGAAGCTTTGTGCCCGCTGGATATCGCATAATTTGACCGAGGCTCAAAAACTCCGCCGTGTTGATTGGTGCCGAGAAATGATACAAAAATTTAACGGAGGTGACTCAAATGCTGTGTTCGACATATTAACGGGTGACGGATTTACTGTTATGATCCGGAAACCAAAAGACAGCCTGCTCAGTGGATGTTTCCTTCCGAAGAGTTGCCAACTAAAGTGAAGAGAGGTCGAAGTGTTGGAAGAAAGATGGTGGCCTCGTTCTTCGGAAAGACAGGTCATTACGCGACAGTTGTCTTAGAGGATCAGAAAACGGTTAATGCAGAGTGGTACACTAACAACTGTTTGCCACTTGTCTTGGAAAAAGTTCGAGAGAAACGACCTCGCAGCAGGATCCTCCTTCATCACGACAATGCCTCGTCGCACACCGCCAGGCAAACAATCGACTATTTGGCGACCTCAGACGAGGAATTACTGGGTCACCCGCCGTATAGCCCCGACCTCGAACCCTGCGATTTCTATTTATTCCCGAAAATAAAAGAAAAACTTCGAGGAAAACATTTTATGGACGCCGAAGAAGCAGTGGCTGCGTTTCAAAACGCCGTCGAAGAGACCCCTAAGGCCGAGTGGGCAAGGTGCTTTTCTCAATGGTTCCATCGAATGCACCGATGTATTGATGTAAATGGACGCTATTTTGAAAAGTTATAATTTGCTAGAATGCTTAGTTTTTGATTTTCTAAGAACTTTCAGTTTGACCCTCGTAAGATAAAAATATTTTTAAAAAGTTCCGGTCGGAGATAGGCTTGCCATCTATCACATTATGGGACTTAGTGTCTTCGCCTAGTCGTGGTTGTGCCTCTGCCTACCCCTTTGGGGATATGAGATATGGTACGGATGGGATAATATACGGTAATTGGTATATGTAACTCTTGAACTTTCTGACTACTTCCATACACTACAATCATATAATTACATCTCCCCGTTGCGACGTGAAAGTGGGACAAGCAGACACACACACTTTCGCATTTAAATCGGCCGCAAGCAAATCTTTTAAAAAAAAGTAATAGTTTATCTGATATTTTTATAAATGCCTCTGTGGTCTAGCGGTCTAGGTGTTGGACTTGACTTCATGAGGTCTCTGGTTCGATTTCCGGGTCGGTCAACAAAAATGTGGGTTTTCAAATTTTTTAACAAAAAAATGTTGCTTGGCATTGGATATATGCCCGATTGGCATTAGGTTTGCCACCTATCACATAGTAGGACTTAGTGTATTCGGCTAGTCATGGATTCTCTAGTTGTACCTCTGCCTAACTCTTCGGGGATATGGCGTGAAGATACTAGTTTCTAGTCGGTGTCCACGTTTTTGCTTGACCTGACTTTAAGATATTTTATACATTTACTTTTCAACAAAGATATATTCGCTCCTTTTACATTTTAAGTTAAATAGTTATTTGTTTTAATTGTACCAGAATAAAAAAAATTAAAGCATATTTAATCAGACAAACATCCAAACTGAAAAAAAGACCGGGACTTACTGTCTTCCGCTAGTCGAGGGTGCCCTAGTTGTATCTCTGGCTACACCATCAGTCTAGTCTAGTCTTGGTCTCTTCAGCTTGCCATGGGTGCCCTTGTGCCTCTGCCTACCTCTTCGGGGATATGGGCGTGAAGATACTTTTTGTTATTGATGTTTTTATTACATGAAAAAAAGGCATCGATACTCGTGTTAAATGTATTGTTAACCATAACACAAAGCGTCAGACATGTATGCACAGCTGTGCCTTATATAAATATCGATTCATTTGTTTCATTTCGTCTTAACATTGTGACTCTTGGAGCCTGGAAGGTAAGTCGTATGCTGTACAGATTGAAAACGAATACAAGGGCCTTTCTTTTCTTTCGATTGCTCAGGGATCAAAAGACAATTAATCATTTTGTTTGCTTTTGATTGCTTGTTCTGTACCTGGTATTAGATATGAATATTTGATCATCTCGTTGGTCGAGTGGCTAGCGTACTCGCCTAACTACACCGACCAATCGCGAGGCTCGGGTTCGATTCCCGACGGGGGCAGGCATTTGTGTGATGAACATTTAGATATCTGCATTTCCGGGCCTGGGTGTTTATTAAATTTATTCTGGTATCTATTTAAGTATTTCTATGTATTAGTATCGTTGACTAACACCCATAACTCAAGCATAAAATTTTCTTACTTTGGGGTTAGATTCAATTTGTGTGATTTGTCCAGGGATATTTATTATTATATTTTATTACGTTTAGCGAGAAGACTATTTTTGACTTCTGGTCTTTAACAATCTTCAGTTAAATTTAATGAAAATTGGTTTAGCGGCTTAGCCATAAAAGATTTATTTTTATTTTTTTGTTATGATATTGATGTATAGAAATTCCCGCCGCCTAGAGAGACCAACGGTGGTAATGGTGCGTTGCCAACCTGAGGCAAGGAAGTTAGGCCCCGAGCAAAAATAAGTTTACCGGCTACCTTACCCTTCGAACCGGAACACGTTATGCCTTTATAGCGACAGGAATAGGTAAGTCGATGCGACAGTCGCTACGAAAGTACCGTCTAGTCAGATGTCACGGTGTTAGTGACGGTAAGCCTATGCTCGCCTTTTATGAGCGGCCTGGTAGGAAGGCAGATAGTCTATTCTGCAAAGGTGCCCAGACCAAAACGGGAAAATATTCATTATGTAATTCAGCATACTTATGTTGATAGAAGTACTTTTAGGTTGTGCACCTGACAATAATAGTAATCGGTACATACATACATACATGTAAAAATTTCCCTACTTCTGATTCTTGGAAAATTATTTATGGCAAGTAAAAGTCCGCAAACAATTTTATGGAAATGTTTTTAGTTACAAAAATAAGGTTCAATATTATTGTTTTTATTATATTAATTTATTTTAAAACATTCGAATTTCCTCCTTTAAAAATAACGTATTTACATAAAATATATTAATATTAGACAAGTACGTAAAAATTAAAATTAACATACAATGACTTAAAATATTCTAGAATAATCCGTTTCTAAAATAAGACAAAAAAGACGAGGAAGATAATTACGTTTGTCTTATTGCTATGTAGATTCGTTTTAGTTTATTTTTAACCGACATGAAAAGGAGGAGGTTATCAATGACTCGGTACATATTTTTTGTATGTTTGATACGCAATTGGACTATAATATTTACATATTAAACTACCACAATTTCCTAACCTAGCCAGCCAGGAAAAGAAACGGCAAAATATATTCTCAACAACCAGAACCTAAACCTATGAGCCTTGTACTACCACTGTTTCCAAACCTAGCCAGACAGGAGAAGAAAAGGCAAAGCAAACTCCTTGGCAACCAACACATCTTGTTCCTCCTTTAATTGTTAATAATTATAACAAATATTTAACTAAAATCGCTTTTCTACAAGCAAACAAATCCTTTGACGCCATAGTTTGAATTGAAATGATACGATAATGCGATTGCAAAAAGTTCAACAGATAAAACCGTTAGTTATAACTTATAGCGGCTATTTCGACTGCTGCACTATTATTTGTTATGTTTATGGTTATTTGTAAACTACCTACAATAATAGAATAATTAACAAATATAAATATCTGTTGACACACACAATTGAATCAGTTTTATAGTTTTTAGTTAAATAATCATGTTAAATGCGTGTAATTTGCTAATTGCCATTATAAATTTGCATGTCATGCTATGACAAAATGTGCAGGACCATGGAAATATGTAACAACTTACTGTAAGTACCACATTTTTGGCAAATAAACAATTATTATTATTATTATTTGTTTTCCCTAACAACAACTCAAATAATTTCCTTCAAAGTCTTTTAAATGGAAATGATCTGATATTATAAGGAATTTGATTGTATGTACGAACGGTCATGCAGTTAACATTATTTTTGTAAATATTAAGTTTTTGGTTCGGCTCATGCACTTTCTCACTATTTCTAGAACACTTATGCATGTTTTTATAATATGTATAATAGGAATATACGTGTTGTATGTATAATATATGTGCATACCAAACAGTTGCCCAAGTGTAGCTTCTTAAATTTCAGAAGGCATACCTTCTGTAAAGTTTCTGGACCAAAGTATATAGCGCATTTGTCAAAATGCCAATTTCTCGATCGTTTAACCCGTTTAAATTTAAAAGCTAAGTTATTGTTTCTGCAAGCGACATGTGGAATGGCTCTTTGAATTACGATTTTGGAACTGAACATTCATTGAGATTGACCCGTTCCAGTTGGAACAATAAGAATATTACTTTTTTTATGTTGCACTATGAATTTTCAAAAAACGAAAATTTTTTCAAGTGAAAAAAAAAGTAAATATTAATTTTGGCGCCATCGAGAGAAAAGATGGACGAAGTTTTTTCATAATTATTGAATTTCGTGTTAATATTGAGTGAAATTGGTCAATTTTGTTAGCATTTTGTACAATTTTGTTTAGTGAAAGTGCAATAATAAAATAATCGTGAAGAAATTAGCGTATCGTGTATTTCCTCGTTGCCGCCAAATCTCATTACATGAGCTTGAATAATCAGGCCACCGCTTTACACAAGAGCCTGACATGACTTGCTGACGACTTATGACTGATGACTAATTATAGTTAATTAAAATATTGATATAAAGTTCGATGCAAGTTTCTACTTGACTAATGGCAATATACTAACGTGAAGGCCAAAACCTAAAGAAAGAAGAAGAAAGAACGTAAATATTTTTAAAATACATTAAACAATTATTTAAGCGATGTGAAACTGCAAAAAATCGACTATTATTTTATTACCAAGTCACAATTTTATAGTCGTTTTAAAAAAATGTCCAAAATTTTATTAAGATCCGACAAGTGGTTTTTGAGGTATACTTACTTAATATTGCATATTTTTTTCGTATCTTGACATCATCACTGCAAGTGTTTCCATTTTTTTATTAACTAGCCGACCCGGCAAACTTCGTATCGTATATGTATCGTACATGATTCTTTTACATATTAGCATAAATATTTTCGATAAGTATTACAAAGTCAAACCTACAGATCCAAACTAGTAAAAGAAAATATTTTAAATATTATTCTATGAAGCTTTTGGGAGAAAAATACTATATTTTCACTTTTTACGAAAGTGATAAACATATTTATTCTAGTTGAAAACTATGAAGAACACTTTTGTGTTGTTATCAATGAGAACTTAGATATCAAACCTTGTAATGTTAATGATGTTATGCTTCCGACTATTAAAAAAACTTTTTCTTTCTAAGCTCAATTATATATTGTAATGATAGCCACCCGCGCCGGCTTCGCATGGTTATGAAATATGAAATATACCTTCCTCTTCAATCATCATTATTATTTTATATATTAAAAAAACCGCATCGAAATCCGTTGCGTAGTTTTAAAGATTTAAGCATACAAAGGGACATAGGGACAGAGGAAGCGATTTTGTTTTATATTATGTAGTGATATAGGTATATAGCTTTTGTATATTGATGATATTTTAGATAAGAATAATTATGAGTTTTTAAAAGGTGTTATCTTTTCTTCAGTTGTGTATGTTCGTCTGTTTAAACATGCATTAATTTTTCAAGGATAGACACAATTGAAAAATTTAACTATTTGACCAAAACATAAAATGAGCAAAAATAACTTTGTTGAAAGAGAAACGTATCAAATAGCTTAAAGTTTCGACAAGCAAAACCGCAGGCACAGACTAGTAAATTCACACCCATATCCCTGAAGAGGTAGGCAGAGGCACAGCCACGACTACCAAAAAACACTAAGTCCCACAATGTGACAGGTGGCAAGTCTATCGCTTATCGGGCATACATCAAATCACGGACAACGTTATTTTTACTAGAAAACTGAAAATACACATTTCCTATTTTTTGTC
>NJDD01000516.1:43562-55870 GCA_002245505.1 Calephelis nemesis
TATATATATATATATATATATATATGTAGTACTAAGTGTACTATAGCTGAACAAAATCGCTTTCCGCTACCCGTTCCTATGTTCTGAATACGTCCACCTTTAAAGCTGGCCGCTAACCGCTACTGAGGTTAAGTGGCGTGTACAACGCTTCCGCTCCCAGCTCGCCGAAACCGAAAGTCGTGAACAGGCCGTATGCTTAGATCTTTAAAACTACGAAACGGATTGTGATGTGGTTTTGTTAATAGATAGCATTATTCAAGAGGAAGGTTTGCTTATGTAATAACATAGAAGTATGTCCACACGTGCGAAACTGACGGCCTGCTTGTAAATCATAATTATTTGCAGGCTATAGTGTCACAAAATGTCACGCCTACAACATTCAATGTAGAAGGTCAAGACTTACGGTCAGGTTTGACTCATAAGGTTAATTAAGATCTTAAGCGTTTATACTTTCATTTCATTATATTTCATACATAACTACCGCACCCACCGTTTACAGAGGCAGTCAGATATGTACCAAATGATTTAAGATTCGAAACTATGGAGGTCTTTTTGCGTTGACATATTCAACGCCCTTGCGAACCTACCGCAGACCGCTTATCTCGCCAAAGGTTAATTAATATGATTTCATAAAAAATGGTGAACATTATATAATATGTAAACATAGTATAAAACAAAATCGCTTGTCTGTCTGTCCCTATGTATACTATCTTTAAAACTACGCAACGTATTTTGATGAGGTTGTTTTAATAGATAGTGATTCAGGAAGGTTTACATGTGGTCAAGCATCTAAAAGTATGATTTTTTATTCCGCTATAGGAACTTTTAATATTTCCAACATTATTATAAAGTGCTTGGGCGTATTTGATATGTCTTTAATAGAACTTCTAAAGTCTAATACTAGGAATAGCCTTTTCTAATAAAAACTCAATAGTAAAATACATTTTTTGTTTAAAACTTATTAAACTCAGTGTATCATTATTAAACACGGAGTAAAGTACGCCAAGGGTCAACCTCATATTACAGTCTTTATTACAATGTGATACAGACAATAATATCAACTTAAAATTAATCCTACCTTAGTCTATGTTTAATACGACAGAATTCGTTTACAAGTTTGGATAGTTGATGTCAAAAACCTACGCGGAGACAATAAACTCAAGGCGATACGTTCGGTAAAGAAATGTGCATTATTTATAGAATCTTATGAAATGCTGACCTTGTGTTTATAATTTGAAAACATGGAACAGATGGTCGGTATCTGCAACTTTGTTTATAATACGTGGATTATAATATTGATACATATACCTATTACATTCGAATGCAAAATTTGACTTGTTTCCTCTAGTTTGCTAGTTCTAGGGTTGAACTGGTGAGACTTTTTGTCATTTGTTCATCGTTCGAATTATAGTTTTTTTTCTCAAAAATTTGACCGTCTAACTTATCTTAATAGAAAAAAATTGCAGTGTACTTCTAGTTTAGACCCCAACTATGAGTCGGGGAACTAAACTCTTACATGCTGGGTATCTTCTTTGAAAATGATGTTGATGTTCTTAACATTTTTCTCAACATTGATCATTTGATAGATATGAGTACAAAGAAAGAATGAAATGTGTTCCGTCTAACTTCTAAAATTAGAAGAAAATGAAAGTCTAAAAAAAATAATGAAGTTTCGTTTTATTGATATGTACTCTGCAGTTTTAAAAAAGTTTAACACATTTTCAATAACCGCAACTATAAAAATAGTTAAGTGGTACTTTTTTTCAAGACGTCTAATCGACTATGACTTACTACTCTTAATATTTATCTCTAATCTATGCTTACTGCTACATAACTCTTTAAATAAATAAAAATAAATAAATAAATATCCCCTGGACAAGTCACACAAATTGAATCTAACCCCAAAGTAAGCAAATTAAATGCTTGTGTTATGGGTGTTAGTCAACGATACTAGAGATACTTACATAGATACCAGAATAAATTTAATAAACACCCAGACCCGGAAATGCAGACATCTAAATGCTCATCACACAAATGCCTGCCCCCGTCGGGAATCGAACCCGAGCCTCGCGGTTGGTCGATGTAGTTAGGCGAGTAAGCTAGCCACTCGACCAACGAGGCGGTCGAAATGCGAGTACGAATAGCACTTGGTTACTGGTTGGTTACGACTAGCACTTGGCCACTTTATTTAAATTTAATTTTAGCTTTGTGGGAGTGAAAAATAATACACTTTTTAATATCAGTTTCTTACACAGTGAGGTTTTGAATACTAATGGCTTCAATTCTGTTGTGAATGCAATACTTATGTAATTTATATGAATTATTAAATTTCATTGTTTAAGCAAAGTGTAATGTAAATTTTGATCTACAAAATTACGAATTCATTAGAAAACTAGCTTCCGCCTGCGACTCCGTCCCGGCTGGTGTCGGTCTTCGCGTGATAAAACTGAAAAATTAAGTTTTTTTTTCTACGTATTTTTCCAGGATAAAAAGTATCCTATTTTATGCTCAGGATAATAAGCTATAATTATACCAAGTTTCATCGAAATTGAACCAAGTTTACACGTGATGCCTGAACATACAGACAGACAGACAAACATTTTTAATCACATATTTGGATTTGGTATCGATCCAGTAACACCCCCAGCTGTTTATTTTTTCAATATTTTCAATGTCCAGAATTGACCCTTTTACAGATTTATTATACATATTATGTATATAGAAGATATTCATTTTCGAAGATTCATATTTTTAAATGAAAAAACACTTGTACTGTTTTGCGTATCACTTACAATTTGTTATTTTATGATAGCATTATTAAAGTTTAGGTTCTAGCCCTGATGACGCTGTCATAAGCGAAACTGGTAGTCTGCTTATAAAATAATAAAATATATGTGATATGTAAAACATGGTAAGGTCGGCAACGCCTCTGTGATACTCCTTGTGTTGCGGATGTCCGTGGCCGAAGGTGATCACTTTCCATCAGGTGACCCACTTGCTCGTTTGCCTCCTCTTCTATTAAAACAAATAATATTTGGAAGTTTCACCAATTGCCGACGATGGAAAATATCAAATATAAGTTTCGAAGAAACACTCAAAGGTAGCTTGTTTATATCTATATTATTAAAATTTGTTTATATGATAAGAAAGCTAACATACACACGGCTCATCTGATGTTAAAGATTGATGATAAACAAGCTTTAGTCTCTGTTGGGCCAAATTTTGACTGGTGGAGAATGCCAAGAGGCATTAAGTTCGCCTTTTGTATGAATTAATTTTATTTGCTGTAAACAAAATAAAAATAAATAAATGTTAGAAGATAACCCTGGCCCATGTCTTAATTTCAACATCATGTTAATCACCTATGTCATGAAGTCTAGGATATAGAGGCATCGGGGTGCTAAGCCTATCGTGAAGTCTACTGGCTACCCTCTAGACCAGATTTGAACAGTACCAAACACTGTCACGACGGCTATGATGTTAGTAAGATAGTGGATTTCAACCCGGCAAGTTGCTTTAAAATGCTCTACTATTACTAGTTTGATTAACATACAGAAAAAATACATGAGATCGACGTATAACTTCTTCCTTTTTCAAAGTCAGTTAAAATAAATAAAGCAGTTGACAAATTTAGTTTAATCAAATGACGTCTTGCGGGGGAGTAGTTTGCTGGTGTGTGAAGTGTGAATAGCCAATACATTAAACCCACTTCATCCCAGCCATCTTCCCACGCTTCCAAACGTTCTATTTTAGTCTTGTCACTGGTAGAGTTTATTTTATCTACAAATTGGACTAACCATAGAGTTTTCTTAGTCTAGAATGTAAAAAAATGAATTGGAGCGGGCGGAATGAGAAGGAATACAAATGAATGGGATGGAATGAAATGAAAATTATTTATTTGGTGTATTTATTCTGTACTAGCAGTTTCACGCAGCTTTACTTGCATAACTTGGCTTCTACTGCACCGATTTTGATGAAACAAAGCCCACGTCACTCAGATATAATGTAAATTCTAATGGTGAAAGATTTTTGAAATCGGTCATGTAGTTTCGGAGCCTATTCATTTCAAACAAACAAAAAATCAAACCTTTCCTCTTTATAATATTAGTATAGAAGTATAAGATATACTGAAAATAAAGTCATTATTAAAATGTGCAGTTAACAATAAAATTCTAAATGTTATTTTTTTTTAGTTTTTGGCATGAGCCTTAACATATGCGATTAATCTAGTTGAAATTGAAATTCTTTAAATTAGGGACCTAGGGATCCAGATCATTACGAATAAAATCATCATCTATATACATTTATACTAAATGTTTGTCTGACTTGCAGTTTGACGATGTTGGTTAAGCTCATTTAGCAAAGATTTAACTATAACGAGGAAATACACGACACACTAGTTTATTTATGATTACTTTACTTCTGCACTCTAAATAAAAATAAATAATTAAATTCTACCAAAATTTACTAACTTCTCTCAATATATATTGCAAGATTTTAGCTTTGATTTGAATGACTGTACTAGAGGAATAATCAGGAAAGTAAAAAGTAAAATATCTTCACGCATATCCCCGATGTGGTAGACAGAGGCACAACCAGGGCACTCACGACTAGCCAAAGACACAAGTCCCACTATGTGATAGGTGGCAAGCCTATCGCCAACCGGGCACATATCTAATTCCGAGCAACATTTTTTTTTATTAGAAAATTGGAAAACCCCAATTTTTTTCTGTTGCCCGATCCAAATCGAACCCGGGACCTCATGCAGTCCAATAACTGAACCGTTAGACCACAGAGACGATAATAGTCCGGAAATTCAAATTACTTCATAATTTCTATGCCTCACATCATACCTACGTCATGGTTTAGTGAATACAGGCAAGGACGATATTATTTTTGTGCCTCAAAATAAGCAAAGGTTCTGATAGACATTCCGATGTTGGGCAGCGGCTAAAAAAAATAAAAATATGTTATCTGTCTGACCCATTTCCGAAAGAGGTGATATTCTTGATCGTCTATAAAATACGTCTTCTCCATTTACTAGATTGCTTTAAATATAGAGTAGGTAAGTTACTTTAGAAGCTTCTAAGCCTCTTGTTAACAAGAGACCATATTTGAAGTATTTAAGAGTATTGGATTGTAATAAATAACAGGATATCCAATGCTTACATCCTCTGTGGTCTAGAGGTTCAGGTGCTAGACTTGACTGCATGAGGTCCCGGGTTCGAATCCCGGTTCGGGCAACAAAAAGAAAATAAGGTTTTTCCGATTTTCTAGTAAAAAAAAATATTGCTCGGGATTGCTTATGTGCCTGGTTGGCGATAGGCTTGCCACCTATCACATTGTGGGACTTAGTGTCTTCGACTAGTCGTGGGTGCCCTGGTTGTGCCTCTGCCTACATCTTCGGGGATTTATAATCATTATATGTCCCAGTTGTTATTACATATACACGGCAGCCCATGGACAACCTTTTCTTCTTATCTTTCTTCAATTTGCTAGTCTTCATCAGCTCTTAATAGCAAGTCCATATGAACACATATCTTGTTTATAGACATCTTTGTTAGTGTTTCTTAGATCGGATCTTAGATACTTGTAGGTTCAGTTTAATGATCCTTTTTTAATTACTTCAAAATGCTATTTTTTAGAGTCACGTGATAATTGTTCTCTCTTCTTTTCTGCCCGCGACTTCCCTGACGGTAAGAGATCACCATTGGCTTATAGACACATATGCGTCGCTATACTGTGGCGCCTAGTGTGCAAGTCTACCGGCTGCCCCAGACTGTTTCTTTTATATAAAGAGGAGGCAAACGAGCACCGCCTACGGACATCAGCAAGACCATTAGTATCACAAATGCGTTGCCGTCCTTTAAGGAATGAGTAGGCTTTTTTCTTACAGGTTCCTAAGTCATATTCGTATGGAAATACCGCCCTCGGTAACTGACACTGTCCCCACGACCCACGAAAGTTGCTGGTTAGCACTCTATCACCAGTGGTCTTATAAAAGAGCCATATGACCTTTGCTCGCCTCTTACCAGCTGTCAGACAGAACGGCAGAGGACTCACAGAAAACCCGTACCAACATGGGGACTCAAATCGCCTTCGTGGTATATCTGTTCAGGTGTTGGTCTTGACTTCATGAGGTCCCGGGTTCGATTCTTGGGTGAGGCAATAAAAAGAAAATGTGATTTTTCCAATTTTCTGAATAAAAATGTTGCTCGGGATTGGATGTGCGCCCGGTTGGCGATAGGCTTGCCACCTATCATGTGCCTCTGCCAACCTCTTCGGGGATATGGGCGTGAAGATACTTCACTTCTACTTCTTGAAATTATTCACCTAAATGTCCAATGTAAAAGTGTCAATTTCTCCGAATTTAGATACAGGCTAACCATGACATCAGAAACAGAAAACGAAATATAACAGAAAGTTAGAAAGTTTTTCTGTTTTTGGTTTTATTAAACTTTACAAAGATCCTAAATTTGTACATCCTTACTTTCATACTAATACATAAATGCAAAAGTGTGTCTTTCTGTATACCACGCTTCATGACTAAACCGCTTATTTTATTGATAAACATAGAATCAAAGTCTAGAGTTAGGACACGAATTTCTTTTTCACAAACCAACCCCTAAATGTGAAGGGGTTGAAAGAGTCGTGGGTGGTGGTTGTTCCTCTGCCTATGAAGTGAAGATATTTTTTTTATATTTACAAGGTGCTGTCCAAAAGGTCGCCAGATTAGAACCACTGTAATACCTAATTCTGGCGCTAAACGGTCGGTGCTCTCCATTGTAATTTTACATGCTGGAGAGTAAGTAGCCGGTAGACTTGCATATTATGTAGCCTAAAATAAGGTATCGCAGTGATTGTAATCTCTATAGGCGGAGGTTGTCTTTTATCATATTAAAAAGCACATTCCAAAATTTTGCATATTCTGTATGTTACATTTAAAAGATTTATAATATGTATAACCATTTTTGTATTATTTATTGCCACCATAAAAAGAAAGTGCTAACGAAGTGGTCTAACGTAATGAAATACCAAACTCAGAGTACTAAAAGATTTTAAACCATATTCCGGTTTGTATAATGGGTTCAAGAAATTATATAAAACCTAAGCAAAAAGTGATGTAATCATATACGAGAACTTTAATAACAGTTGTGTGGCGTTCCAAACATGGTGGTGATGGTCAATTGACCATAAACCACACCGACGCCAGTTCATTCATGCGTTTAGAATAATATTATGTGGTACAGAATGTGCTCAGGCAGGCAAAATCCATATCCATACTTAATAGCAAAAGACTTTGTTATAGTAGGGGAGCCCAAGAGGGGATTTTTGTAGTAACTCAGGCGCTCAGTAAGATATGGGAGATACCCTAGCACCTCTATTTAAACCCCATTTAATTTAAACACCTCCATTATGCATCAAGTCTCTATATAGAGGCGCGCATCTAGTTATCTCTCTATTTTTTTTTGGGCTTGAAAATATACTCGAGCTTGTCAGATTGATGCCAGTAAGTGAATGTTTAAATTTTCTGATGATTTGAAGAAGACGTACGGGAGTAAGAGGGTCAGAATTTTAAAAACCATGTTGTTAATTGTCCATTACGCCAAACTGTTTGATTAACATATTTCTGTCATCGGAGACAAATTAAGATATTATTAATATCAGATGAGCTCGACTATGGTCAAGTGACTGAAATTGTAATTTTAGTTTTTAGACACTTTACGTACCGTTAAAAAGAACAACCTCACATTCTACTCCTTTCCATACCTTTTCTACTCTCCACTATTTAATCGATAAAGTGCAATGGGTCCTCACAAAGCTGGAGTTGCTACACATTTAGCATCGCGGACTCCCCTACTATTATTCGCTTTCACAACTAAACCAATGCACATTTTAATTAATTTGTTATGTTTTGTTATATATTGATTACTAGTGGCCCATCCCGGCTTCGCACGATTATAAAATAAACATGTAAACCTTCCTCTTCAATCACGTTATCTATTAAAAAAGACCGCATCAAAATCCGTTACGTAGTTTAAAAGATTTAAGCATACACAGGGACATAGGGACAGAGGAAGCGACTTTGTTTTATACCATACTAGCGGCTCGCCCTGGCTTCGCACAATTATGATAATATATACGTATAAACCTTCCATTTCAATCTTTTTATCTATTAAAAAAAACACTTCAAAATCCGTTGCATAATTTGAAAGATTTAAGCAAACAAAGGGACATAGGGCCAGAGAACGCGATTTTGTTTTGTACTATGTAGTGACTAGCGGCCCTACCCGGCTTCGCACGGTTACGAAATATACGTATAAACCTTTGTCTTCTATCCCTTTTATCTATTAAAAATTCCGCGTCAAAATCCGTTGCGTAGTTTTAAAAATTTAAGCATACAAAGGGATATAGGGACAGAGGAAGGGACTTTGTTTTTACTAAATAGTGAAGATTGATATGCATATAGTTCGCAAACATAAATGAGAATCTAGCAAAGTTCATTCTTTAGTCTGGTGCAGGTACAATCAAGTGCAGCAATCGAATACTTAGCGAGTTTTGGCGCCAGTTCAAGGTCATTGCATGTGCAAGAAAGTAAGGAAATTATGCCATGTCCTACTAATGTTTATTATATATCCAATGGATTTTGTGTTTTTTTTAAATATCATTATTTATTAAAAAAATCTAGTCGCCTCTGTGGTCTAGCGGTCCGGGTGTTGGACTTGACTGCATGAGGTCCCGGGTTCGAATCCCGGGTCGGCCAACAAAAAGAAAATTGGATTTTTCCAATTTTCTAATAAAAAAAATATTGGTCGGGATTGGAAACGTGCCCGGTTGGCGATAGGCTTGCCACCTATCACATTATGGGACTTAGTATCTTCGGCTAGTCGTGGGTGCCTTGGTTGTGTCTCTGCCTACGTCTTCGGGGATGTGGGCGTGAAGATACGTTTTTTTTTATTATTAAAAAAATTGTACATTACATAACACAACATTTATTACACAACACATTTTTTACGCATTTATACCCAAGTGGAAGACGAAGCACGAGTGTGAGCGAAATTAAACCAGAATGCGTTAAACTTACGCTCCCTCACTTCCCCGCACATGTTGTTAATCGAGTCCAACCTCATAAGTCAACGCTAATACCTGACCGCTAGAGTATAGATGCGGTACAGTCAACATTGCAAATTTTTGACCCCCTTACAATACTTTCAAAGTACCTACTGCAAGGGGGTCAGAAATTTGCAACTGATTATTTCAAGGTGCTAGCTTTGCATAATTCTGTGCTTATCCTGACGTCATTGTATGGAAGCGAAAATTGACTATGTCAGAAAAAGCATGAGTAGGATAAATGCGCTCAAAATGAGAGTGCTACGGAAAATCTGAGGTGTATTGCTCGCTGACCATATTCGTAACAGTGACGTCCGAGAAAGAATGGGTAAAAAGAAAAAGGGCACGTTCCGCAAAATAATGACAGGCGTAAGATTGAAAAAGCATTATGCATCACCACCACACAGTATAAAACAAAGTTGCTTCCTCTGTCCCTTTGTATGCTTAAATCTTGAAAACTACGCAACGGATTTTGGTGCATTTTTTTTTAAATAAATAAAGTGATTGAAAATTAAGGTTTATAATATGTATTTTTTATAAGCGTGGGAAGCCGGGGCGGGCCATATTTATATAATGCGTATGTGGATGGATGTAGATATCCAAGGAGACCTAGGTTGACATTCCACGATCAAATCTTTCGGGTTGGTGTCAAGATTTTTATTTTTAATGTTATAGGAAGGCAAACTAGCAGGCGGATTTCGTGATGGTAAGAAATTCACGCCGCCTAGAGACACCAAAGACGTTAATGATGCGTTGCCAACCTGATGGCAGGATGTTAGGCCTCGAGCAAAAGTAAGTTTACCTGCTACCTTACCCTCCGCACCGGAACATGTCATGACGTTATGGCGGCAGGAATAGGTAAGGCGGTGGTACCAATCCGGGCGAGTCGCTGCGAAACTCTTCCACCTAGTCAGATGTCACGGTGCTAGCGACGATAAGCCTATGCTCGCCTTTTACGAGCTGCCTGGCAAGAAAGGCAGATGGTCTATTCTGCAAAGGAGCCCAGACCAACACGGGGAAAGAATGTTTTAAACTGGCATGTTTGTATGAAATAGGTAATCAATGTGGAGTAAGCAACGCAGGTTGTGACATTTTACGCTCGATACTCTCTGCCTACCCCAAAATGGTCTTGGCTTGAAGATAGGTATGTATGTGTGTGTATGTATTTTTTTTATAATATTGGAAGGCCAACAAGCAGTTGCCAACCTGAGGCCAGGATGTTAAGCCTCAAGCAAGTGTAAGTTTACCGGCTACCTTCCTCTCCAAACTCGAACATGTCAATGGCAAGCACTAACGTTATGGGGGTAGGTATAGACAAGGCGGTGGTACCAATCCGGGCGATACGTTGCGAAACTCTACCACCTAGACAGATGTCACGGTGTTAGTGACGGTAGACTATGCTCGCCTTTTACGAGCTGCCTGGAAGGAAGGCAAATGGTCTATTCTGCAAAGGAGAACGGACCCACACGGGATATTTTAAATCACTTTCTCCAAGTCTAAATAAATAAAAAATATTTTATGTTTAATACAATAATAAAATGAAATTCGTAAACTATATCTAAACTATCCACCAGGAAGTCTTTCTAGATGTCACAAAACTTTAAAATCTACTAAGATTAGACTGGATTGAATTTCAAAGTAAACAATTCCAATCCCATCCAAGAAGCGTAAAGATCAACTTCATGTAAATATGCAACTTGTGCTCTGGATTCAATTATAACAGGCCTATCGCACATATACATCTGTGATTTCTCGACTTTTTTACGTGAAAGATTAGCGAGTAAGCGCACAGCTCTTCTGAGGGTAATAGACACCGTCGCTATTGGCAATGGCAAAAAACAGGATCTTAGGCTTATTGTGGAAGTCTACCGGCTACCATTTAGCTACAGGAATAGGTCAAGCGGTGGCTCTCTATTTGAGGAAGTTGCTGCACAGCACTGTACCACCAGTGCTCTTATTGGTAAAGACCTTCATATTAAACTGTATAGAATTATGAAGCAGATGTTCTATTCTTCTCAACCGACCTGGACCAACATGGGAAAACATACTGTACCTAATCTCACTCAAACTGAGTTTTGTTTCTAACTTTCTTTAATTACTTAGTAGTCGATCCGACGCACTTCGTACCTTCTGACATTGAAAACTATTAACACTTTGGAGGAAAAGACTGTTATTGTTAGTGTTGTTCTCCTTGCAATTACTTTAAAAAGAAGTTTTCTTGATCTTGAAAGAAAATATTTAAAAATATAACCACATCGGTTAGAAGTTTCTGAGATTTGCTCTTAGCAAAACATTTGTCGATTATTTTTATTAATACAGATTGAAGAATAGCAGTATTTATAAATGTCTATTATAACCTGAATTAGAATGTCATTCATCTTTTTTTAATGTAATTTGTTAGAATTAGATTATGACAGTGAATTCGTTCCAATTGCTATTATTGTTGAGTTCCATATGCTATAATCACACATACACACTTGTACTTGTACCATTTAGATTCACACACAAACAAATAATAAAGACAACATAAAGAATCATAAATTTTAACTCCCATTGGCTCTCCTATAAAGGTCAAAAATGTCACATATACCCTTACCCTTTTAACAATATTTAATATTTAACATACCTACAATTACCTTTTTAACAATATTTAGTTGAACTATCAGAAACAAATTTTGAAATAAAAACAAATATTAGAAATATTTCTAAACCAAACGCCCCTTAAGTCGTAAAATATGAACCTGTCGATGATGTATCGTATGTGCGAGGATCCTTAGTGCTGCAGTGCATTTCATCGCATTGCGCAATTTGTATGAAAGGATTGAACTATGTTTATCTCTCGACTCTCCACTTTCAAGATTACGTAAGTATGTTAAAAGAAATATCTTTTTTGTAGAACTCACAATCCAAAATCCAAACACTGTTGTGTGAATCCCTTTTGATTTACCTACATCTAAGATCTGGAGAAGGACATAGGTTTCTTTTTATCCTAACTTCTTATAAAATGAGCTTCTTAATAAAAACTTCTTATAAAATATTTTAGTACGTAGGCGAAGTGTCAAACAAAGCTATTCATCCGCATTTTCGTAAGAGATCGATGTTAAATTTCCGTTCTCGCATACTTTTAATGAAAACTAGGGATGTTATATGTTTGACATGCTCGTGTTTGTGTGTGTGTGTGTGTGAGAGAGAGAGAG
>NJDD01000516.1:60265-119111 GCA_002245505.1 Calephelis nemesis
TTTTGCAAATTAGTCCAGCCGTTTAAAAATGATCGCTGAACATACATAAAAAAAAAAATATCGCTACGAATTGATAACCTCCTCCTTTTTTTGAAGTCGGTTAAAAATAACGTTGCCAAGGAGCTGATCGCGTATCTTCTGATCATTATTAAACAGATACGCAATCAGCCCTAAGGATAGGATAAGTGCCCGGTTGGCGATAGGTTAGTCGTCTATCTACCAAATCACCCATCACACAAGCATATATTTGCTCTATTTGTGTCATATAAAGAGGAATACTTATTTATTTATCAAGGTAAATAAATTAAACTTACTAATAGTAAATGCTTTGGTTTTGCCGCTGCCAAATTCTTCGATAATATAAGAATAGAGATAATGATTTTTGCTACCTTATTCATTAAAGCCGATTTAGTAATAACGCTAAGCTGGAACTTACAAACAGACATATACACTGCTAAAATCATAACCTGACTCTTTGACATTGTGTAATCGGGTAAAAGACACAAAATTATATTAGTGTTTACGTCTTTTCATGGCTGTTAGATAGGTGCATTGTGCAACTAGAGGCGCGCCCACGCTCTCCGCCTCCACATCTACCTTGCGCAGTCGCTAAATGCTGAATGACGCGGATAAAAGGGTCAGAGTAAAACGTGGGTATACGTTTTGTGAATATTAGTTCAATGACTAGAATGAGTCGTTAACACTGTCATTCATTCATTCACTTCTACCAAATAATAAGTAAAAGTAATGTACAAAAAACTCACTCATTCACTTTTTAATAAAAACGTTTATGACATACCTACTTAGCCACCCGTTCGCTTGCAATATCGGTATTTTTGAGAACTGGTAGTAACGGCGTCGAAGCAACACCGATACCAAAGGCGTTACCTGTACTGTTAGTACCAGTGCTAAATTTAGTACCGGTACTATTGATTTAAAGATTTTATGCCATTAGTGATTCAATGATACCGGTACCCGAAAATATATTACATACCTAATATGTTTTTTTCAATCGCATATATCTCAGTTCTTTCTTGACAGATTTATATGATACCAATAGGCTGAAAATAAAAATTAACAACGACTCGGTGAACTCGGTGAACGGAACAGGTATTATCGGTACTAGTACAGTTATTTGATAGGTTTCGGTATCGGAACAGTGCCAGTATACGGAGTACGGATACCTACTTTGGAAGCGGTATCCAGGTATCAAAATGGCAAGAACCGCTAAGTGCCGGTAAAAAACTTGTACTTTTGTAAAACAAACAATTTTACGTCGTAACACTATTTGAGAGTTATTGTACACTCGGGAAAACTTAAATATTATTAACACAATTTCCAAGAAAGTTGAAATATTATGTTCAAGTGTTAAGGGGCTGCTAGACAATCAAATGGTTTGATTCAAACGTGTTTGATGAAAAAGCTCGGTGAAGTTGCATAAAACTGCGAGATTAGCAACAAATTAGTCAATCAAAAAAATAAAAAAAGTTTGATGAAACTGTTTGATATCGGTTTCAAGGGTTATCAAATGTCACTTTGCAGTTTGGTTTTCTTTTGATATTGGTTCCAAGCCTTGGCCAGAATATAAATTATAAAAGCATAAAGAAATATATAAAAGAAGAAAAAAGAAGAATATGGCCAAACCTAAATTTTTGTCAACGTAGTTTCAACTTTTTAGTTCGCTGTAATATTATGTTATTTATTCTTTTGATCAATATTTTTTATAGTATCGCATGACAAAAAAGCGGATAAATCCTGATATTGATAAATAAAAAATATACACAAATACACGCGACGCACCTAGCTACTCGTAGTATTGGTCGATATTCGAGCCATTACTGGGAAATGGCAACCCACTACCCCAGTGCTTATTGGATGGGTCGCCTGCTTATCCACAGAATCGGAAATAGTACGAGTAGTATAGTTATATGTATGTTTCAAAAGTATATTAAAGCGTCACTTTTTGCATTCTATTGCAGTTTGCATTTGACTTTTCTTGTTTGTCTTAAATACTTATAATTAAAACAAGCTTCTACTTTTAGAATGATTTTTAACGTCTAGTATTAGATGCATTTTTATATTTTTGAGAGCACCATTAAACAGTATCTCGCTAAATTTTGTTCTATACTTTAGGGTTGCCTGGAAGAGATCGCTGACTTGGCGATAAGGCCGCATTTGTGTATCTTCTTAGTTTAAGTTATTTTAATGTAATTGTAATTTATTTGTATTTCGTGCACAATAAAGAGTTATTGTATTGTATTGTATATAATTAATTAATAAATCATTATGAAATTTTTCATGATATTGATACTCTATGTGACAGTTCTCGGGTTTTTTCTGGAGTAAGTACCTAACTTTAGCGAAGGTAAAAACTGTTTGAAAATATTTTATACTAATAATGTTTAGTAAAATATTTGTCAAGGTGTAACTTAAGCATAAACTAAATAATAATAAGCGAGAATATTTAACACATTTTGATAAATTTAGCTAAGAAATGGAATAGAGTTCTTTTTAAACAGACATTTTAAGGGGTTCTGATGAAAAAGATAAATAAATTTAAAATTCAGACATATAGTATGTTTATAAACATCTAGATATCACAAGATGCTGCAAACGAAGAAGCTTGTTCATATAATTTACACCAAGTCTAAACACGTTTATGTTAAGTAATGTAATATATACATTAATAGATGACGTTGGTCGTTGGTTTATTGTTGAAGTCTGACAGGTTTATAAAGAAACCCCATTGTTATTGTTCCACGCCCTTACTGTCTTATTAATAAACATAGACTAAAGAGTTTCATGGTTCAAACTTTGATAGTCTTTGTACAGTTTTTGGCGCCATCAATAAAAAAGATGGTCGAAGTTTTTGCATAATTATTGAATTTCCAGTTTATATTGAGCGAAATTAGTCAATTTTGGTGGCGTTTTGTACAATTTTGTACAAAAAGCCATTTAGTGAAGATGCACAAATGAATTATACCTAATGTTTGTTGAGGATGATGAACATTAACGAAAATTCACACATGAAATAAAATTTCAAGCTATACTTCTAGTAGGATGGATAGAATCATTTTGAAAGTGATATTTTTTTTCTATCACACACATTGACAAATTTGATACAATTAAATTGTAATAAATGTTTACATAACTGAGTATCTATAAATTTACACGTGATGCCAATACTTTGGACCCCTTTTTACGAAAATTGCGCCTACGCAGGAGCATAAAATTTGGCACACTTATAGTTTATGTGTAGGAGAAAAGCAAAACGCTAATATTTTTCAATAATAATTCTTATAAATCAATAAATAAAACATTACCCATACTACCATGCATTTGACTCACACAAACAAATATATTGATGTTGATGATAAAAGATCACAGATGGCGCATTAACTATTGAGGAAACAAATTGCGGCGTTCTTTTCAACAAGATATTAAATTTTGGATATTAAAATGGTCGGATTTCGACCAATGGGCGACCACTAGTCTACTTAAATATGTTAACAGCACAAATCAAAGGACCTAGATAGTAACAATTTAAATCTTTGAAAAAGAAAACACCTAGATTAGGAATTTGAAAACAAAAGTTTTGGAATACTCGTTTGCAAATCTTTCGCCATCCAAAATTCGTGCCGCAGAAAAGTCGTTAAGTTCCGGGCAAAATTTTGTAATTCATCTTTACTTTTATTTACTTATATTATAAACAGGAAATGTTTGATTTTTTATTTGTTTGTTTGAAATGAACAGACTCGTAAACTACTAGACCGATTTCAAAAATGACACCTTTAGAATTCTACTTTATCCCTGAGTTACATAGACATTGTTTCATCAAAATCGGCTAAATAGGAGCCAAGTTACGCAGGCGAAGCTGCGTGAAACTGCTAGTTAGTGATAAGTAGGTAGGAAGAGCTAGAAGAAATAGTGATAATTCATCTCAGATTGTTAAAAAGAAAACATACTACGTTAAAAGTCAATAAAAACGTATTTCAAATTAACTGTCCTACTTTTATAAATGTGAAATTTTGTATGTTTATTACTCCTTCACGCAAAAACTGCTTAACCGATTTTCATGAAATTTGTCAAACAACAAGAGAGTAACTTGGATTAACACATAGGGTAGTTTTTATCTCGAAATATGTTCCTGTGGGACCAGTAACCACGCAGGCAACGCCGCTTGCAACAGCTAGTATTACTAATAAATTTCTTGTTGTCTTAGATTTGTACTTTTGATAGCTAGTTTCTTGAAATAAAAAGTATTTGGTCTTAATTTACTTTAAAAGTTTAGGAACCACTACTTTAGTAAACACTGAGAACATTAAAACAAACAATTTTAACGTTGTAACACTACTTGAAAGTTATTACACTCGGGAAAACTTAAATATTATTAACATAGTTTCCAAGAAACTTGAGATATTATGTCTAAATGTTAAGGGGCTGTCAGACGATCAAACGATTTGATTCAACGTGTTTGACGACACTGTTTGATGTCGGTTTTATGGGGTATTAATTAATATCACGTCACGTTTATAAATGAATACGTGATCTGCTGTATACAAACTAAACATATTTTAGTTGCATGTTATCTTTTTCAAATGAAACAAAAACAAAAGAGACGGAACATTTCAGAACAGAGTCGGTACTGAGTACAGACTAGTATCATAGCATTAAACGTTTTTTGTCTCTTTCTATTACTTTTGTTGATAGACGAAAACAATAACTTAAAATTAGTTTAGTGAGTGCGCAAGAAAAGTACTCATACTACCAATAGCATGAAACCTGTTTTATAACAATTTCAGACGATTAGAAAATATATTGAAAATGGATTGGCTTAAAAATCTCGGACAGAACATTTTCAATTATTCGTTAAAAACTGACCACTCTTAAAAAAAATCTGTCTAGAATTTTTAGGTAACCCATATTTAATATGATTTGTCGAACACTAAATTTATTATAAAACCAGCCGATCTGGCGGACTTCGTATTATATTGTATTGTTTTCCCCAGTTTCAGTGCAATTTTCCCAATTTTTTCTTTTCATAAGAAGATTCTCCTTACAATAACCAACACAAAAAAATTTTGTGTGTACTTATGTACACGCGTTAGAAGTTATACTTCTTCGGCGTAATAAGATAAAAATCTTTTTAAAAATGTTATCTTTTGCCTTATTTTACAATTGTAGACAAAATGACACTAACCATAGAAATAAAGAAATATTGTGAATACAGTTGTCAGTTCTCACGCAAACATACGTAGATGTCCTTACTTTTACTTTGTTGGTAACTTTTTTTGAAAAACTAAAATGTTATCTATAGCTAACTTCATCATGTCGGTTTTTCGTGACGGTGTGCGCGCGCGTCGTAAAAATTTACCCTCATCGTTTTTTCCTAACGCGCCAAAATTCGGTGTAGGTCGATTAAGGTTCGGATCTTATACTATATCATAAATAAGAATGTAATAGCTAACATGCACTTATCCAAACGAGAACCAATCAATAAAATACAGTTTACGATGTGGGTCCGCTGCAATTGTGGTGCTCGGTGGTTAATGAAAGAGGCGGAGATAAAACGGATAGTAATGGGCTCGGTCACACGTTGCCTAATAAAGATTTATTCGGACACTCAGGGGTCACCGGGTCTACGAGTAATAGATAGTTTATTGCAAGTACACAAGCATACGTGCAGTTGTAGTTTATAGCCAACTATACTAGCGGCAGGCTAAGATGGTCGGTTTGACGTTTGTATTACTTTTTTTATGATATTGGAAGGTAAAGAAGGAGACGGACTTCCTGATGGTCAGAAATTCACGCCGTCTAGATGAACATATATAACATATATAGGAGATATATATATATACTAGTAAACATTTAACATAGCAATATGAAAAAAAAGTTATGCTAATTAAGTATAACTCAAAAACCACTTGTCAGATCATGATAGAATTAATTTGGAGTCACCCAGTAATTATCATTACATATGATTAGAAAGATAGATCTAAAAGTGAACCATCAAAATTGACGAAGTGATCGAGTAACAAACATACACAAAAAATAACATACAATCGAATTGAGAACCTTCTCTTTTTTTGGAGCCGGTTAAAATTAAAAGTTAAACGTATAACCTCATCCCTTTTTAGTCAGTTAAGAAATTGCTAATCGTATGTGTAATTTGTGCTGTGTTTGATTTTTTATTGTGTATGATTTAAGCTTGGTACAGTCAACTACGCAAATATACGACCCTCGTGTAATATTTCAAAAGTATTATAAGGGGGTCAGATATTTGTGAAGCCAGTAGAACCTGATGGAAAGTAGAAAAGGGATAGAAGATGGCAATGATCAAGAGCGTCGCCAGCAGACGGCCTAGATGGGGGCAAGTTGATACGGAGATTGAGAAAAATATACATTGTAGGCTCAATCGTCAGCTTCGTGCCCTCGAATTTGTGACTTGCCTTGCATTTCGCTCTAAATAGTGGCAAACTAGTAGAAAAAGTACTAGAATAATCGATCAAGTCAAGTCAAAGACATAACACTGTTTGTTTTATCATTTTTTTAGAATCTCTAGAAGAGGGCAGCTGCCCCTCTTGCCCCCCCCTTGGCGACGCCCTTGGCAATGATAGTGTATTAAACTAGCGGCACGCTATGACGGCCGGTTTGACGTTTGCTTTGTAAGCATTTCTATTTTATAAACTTTTTAGTTAGTTATTGACGTGTCTTACTAATGAGTTACAAAACCAAAAACTTATAATTTTGTATCCCATTTAGTTGTATTTATTTCTAGAACAAACTGACATTCATATCAATATTGTAATGTGTCAAACCGGCCATTATAGCTTACCGTTAGTATACAACAGAATGTGTCTATTCAATCCTTTCTTGAAGAGTTTCTAATTACATTGAAAGCATCTCCCTTGGCCGAGATTCCAAGTTTTTTGTATGAATTGCAGACTGTTTTCCTCATGAGATTTAAAATACTAGTAGTCGACCGTTGGTCGAAATTCGACCATAATAAATTTTAATATCTTGTTGGTAAGAACGTCATCTTCATTTCTAAAGACCAACTACTCTGTTTCCAAACTTTTAAGTGCACCATCTATGATTTTTTATCGTTACCATGAGTATATTTGTTTGTGTGTGTCAAATGCATGATAGTGTGGGTAATGTTTTATTTATTGATTTAATGTACTTAAAAAGCATTGTTATTGAAAAATATTAGCGTTCTGCACTTCTCCTACACATAAACTATAAGTGTGCTAAATTTTATGCTCCTGCGTCCGCGCAATTTTCGTAAAAAGGGGTTCACGTATTAATATATAGATAACGAACTTTATGTTAAAAATAGTCCGTAAGAAAAACCCAAGAGCTAAAATGATGATGATGAAGATACAAACACACGAGAAAACAATCACAAAGAATGTAAATACATTAATACTGCGTAGTGCAAACAATGTTGTATTGAAATCAATAATAGTAAATATTGACACATGTCTTACAAAGCTAGTGAGTTTATCTTACGTTCTTTGTTTTTAATATTTTACCTTTATTAATATCTCTTTTCTGATCTAGGGGTCCGTTGGGGTTGAACATATTAGGGCTTGGATACGATTGCCGGGTCAGGCATAATTAAATGTATTTTTTTTTAATTTTCTAATAAAACTACGTTGCCAAGTATTCGACAAGTGAATACTGATTTCAAAGCGATAATTTTGTCACTTGCAACGTCACACATTTTTAGTTAATTTAATGTTTTCTTTTTGTATATTTTTTGTGATATTGGAAGGCAAATAAGCAGATGGATTTCCTGATGTTAAGAAATTCACGCCGCCTAGACACACCAAAGGTGGTAATGGTGCGATGGCAACTTGAGACCAGGATGTTAGGCCTCGAAGCAAAGGAAGTTTACCGGCTATCTTACCCTCCAAACCGGAACACCTCATGACGTTATGGCGGCAGGAATAGATAAGGCGGTGGTACCAATCCGGGTGAGTCGCTGCGAAACTCTACCACGGTCAGATGTCACGATGCTAGTGATTGAAAACCTATGCTCGCTTTTTCTAGCAGATGGTCTATTCTGCAAAGGAGCCCGCATTAACACGGGGCAAAATATTGTATATTTAATTAGTAGATGAGATAAAGGAGTATCAAGAGAATAAACACAAGAGCAACACATACAATTATATTATAATCGAGTTTCCTAATCAAGTATAATCGAGTAAAAAATATTTCATTGCCAAGCGGGCTTGGTGCCAGCCTTCATAATCTGTTATATCATATTTGCATTTGATATTTCATATTTTTGGCACTGGATTTACTGCTGTATTTGCTCAAAATATTCTCTTTTCCACTCGTTTGTGATTTTAATACTAAAAGCAATTATTTTATATTCTGTTTTGAAGTGGTAGGGAAACTAATGGAAGTGGTAGAAAAGATTTCTGTTGACATCTTCAAGAAATTGCAGTTACACTTTTTATTATATCGTGTCATAACCGTCCGAAAATTTTGCTCGAAAAAAATATCACTCGGGATTTTTATTCACGACGCTTCGTTTTGTATCAGTTTCATGGTATCTTGGTATTTATGACCTATGATAGCTTCGTTGGTCGAGTGACTAGCGTACACGCCTAACTACACTAACCAACCGCGAGGCTTGGTTTCGATTCGGGGCCAGGCATTTGTGTGATGAACGTTTAGATGCCTGCATTTCCGAGTCTGGGTATTTATTAAATTTATTCTGGTATCTATTTAAGTATTACTATGAATAAAAATCGTTGACTAACACCTATAACATAAGCTTATGTTTACTTTGGGGCTAGATTTAAGATGTGACTTGTCCAGAAATATTTATTTATTTATTAATTGTTTATAAATGGGCTCGGTTGGCGACAGGCACGCCATCTATCACATTATGGGACTTACTGTCTTCAGCTACTCGTGGGTACCCTAGTTGTGCCTCTGTCTCCCTTTTCGGATATGGGCTTGAATATATTCTAATACATTCAAAGTGTAGATAACCTTACATTCAAAAACCATATATTTAACCAAGTTTTAAATTAAATATTATGTCAACTGATTTAACAAAAATATGCATAACTAACTGTTGCCCACGGCGTTGCCTGCGTGATAAATAGTCCCACAGGAACATTTTGTAGAGTAAAAAATTATCGTGTGTTATTCCAAGTTACCTCCTATGTGTGCCAAATTTCTTGAAAATTGGTTCTGCAGTTTTTGCGTGAAGATATAACAAACAAACATACCAACTTTCACATTTATAATATTAATAGGATTTAGTATGAGTCGTTATTCGGTATGCAATTATTGGGTATCCACTTGTTGAATCCTGGTTAAATATTAATAAGACTAATCGGATCTGCTTTTAACTGAAATAAAAATGACCGAAATTGGTTTTTAACACAAAAAGATTTCAGGTCTCGAACCCACATAAAAATATAAGTATTTTTTCTTTTTTTATGATGTTGGAAGGCAAACAAGCAGACGGATTTCCTGATGGTAAGAAATTCACGCCGCCTAGAGACACCAAAGGTGGTAATGGTACGTTGCCAACCTTTTTAGAAGATGATTAAACATTAATTAAACAGTATTAAAGGTGTATACGTATAAATTCTAACATAAGGGTAAATCAAGTATAGTGAAGTAAGTAGTATCAATATATAATATATAGATAGGCAGAGAGTATCGAGTGACAAATCTCACAATTCTGAAAGACCTGCATGTAGGGATGAAACGATACGAGTAAATCCTACTCGATACTTTTCTCCGAAACCAAGTACTTTAAGTATCGATACTTTGAAATGAAGAATAGAGTAGATATCGGTTAAAAGTACTTATATCAATAAATTATAGGTTTACGGAAATAAAAATAATGGATGTTTATTTTCTAACATTGAAAAAAGAAACGTTTATTGAAGCTTTTTAAATTGAAGCTTCTGAACGCATCCTAGGCTTAGTTTTGTGTAGTTAGCAACATACTCGGGCTGAGCACTCTGCTTGGCCCAAAGTAGCCCGGTCAAGTTGTAAAAAACTCGCGGTTAGCAACAAATTAGCCATCCAAAAAAAAGTTAGCAATCTTGGCAGTTGACAAGCTTGTTTTTGTATGCCCGAAAAAAGTTTAACCGGGAGACATTTACAAAATATGTTAATTTTTTTGAGCAGCACCACGAAAAACGGACTTTTTTTCTCAAATTATTTTGAAGGTGACGTGTTGTACTGGCGCTTACCCGCGACACTGTGGACGGGAGTAACTCAAAAATTATTTTTTTTTGTTGGAATATTTTTAGTAGGTACTTTCAATAAAGAATACCAATACTTATTTTATAAGTATCGTTTTTGGATAATACAAATTTTCCAAAAACGATACGAAACTAGCAAGTATCGATACTGAGTAAGTATCGATACTTGACGACCGATACCAGTATCGAGTAAAGTATCGATACCACAGTGCTATCGTTTCATCCCTACCTGCATGGCCTCCTTTCCTTACTTGAAAGACATTGATTTCGGAAACTCTTGACACCATACTTAAATAATACCCGAGCGATTTGACCGTGGAATGTCTCCCCGGCGAGTAACTACTTATATATATGTGTATATATATATATATATATGTGTGTATGCTTTGTCAATCTTTCATCTGTTATCCTTTCCACATGACTGGATCTCATTCTCATTTTAACACCTTATTTTCTTTCAACGAAATGACAATAAAATTCATATAAGAATTTCCTTAATAGAAACCAAGACGACAGGATGGATCAAAAAAAAAAAAAAATCAAAAATTATTTATTTCTCTTACAAACAGTTTAACAGAATGTAATTCAAAACCAAATAACGGAGTAAGAGACTGGTGTCTGCAACTAGGATACCCTGTGCGAGCAGATCACCAGGCCCCACTTCAGATCACGGATACTATAGTATTCCTTTACACTCGTGTTAGAGAATGATGATGGATGGATGTTAATACAAGAGTAAAAATAGTCCACGGAAGTGGAGCGCCTACAATACGATTTCAGTTTTGCTTCACTGGCGTCCTCAATAAAAACGTTGATGGTTTCCGCTTCATACTTTAAGCCATATTCTTTTGTTCAACAATTTTCCATCGTTTGATCTCGACGGCCATTATTGCTTGGCCTGTTTTCTACAATGCATTTCTAAAACAGACTACAAGACTGCAATTTTTGAGTAAACAGTCGTTATCTGGAGGTTTTATTTTGTTTATAACATATCTACCAATATGTATATACTATAATAATTACTATATACTTTATCTATTGAAAAAACCGCATCAATATCAGTTTCGTAGTTTTAAAGATTTAGGCTTACAAAGGGACATAGAGACAGAGAAAGCGACTTTGTTTCATACTATGTAGTGATAATGAAACAAAAAAATCAAAAAATTTGAATTACATTGAATTCTTCTAATATTTAAAAAAAATGCGAAAGTTTGTATACAATTCATGCAAAAAATCATGAAATTTGGCACACATATATAGGTTAAATTAGATTAATACTTAGTACAGTATTTATCCCGAAAAAATGTTCCTCTGGGGTCAGTAACCACGCGGGCACCGCCTCGACAACCGCTAGTAATGCAGAAATTTCCACTTTAAAAAAATCACTGAAATTTATATGGGATTGTCTCGGAAGAACCATCAAAATCTGTTTGCTATTGGTCGCAAAATCGGGTAACAAACATACAAAAAACAAATAAAAAAACATTGTTGAATCGAGAATCTGCTCCTTTTTTGGAGACGTTTAAAAGGGCGAGCTTATCTTTAATAAGCATTATCTTACAACTCAGAGAGAAATAAAAGTAGAAAGAATTTAGGAGAAACTATAAACTAAAGAGTTTTAGCAATTTATTGTATTTTATTTGACAGGTAATGGTAGAAACCATCAAAATTTTAATACCACAAAGGGGCAATGAAGTAAGGAGATAGTCTAATTCGTGTTGATCTGGGTCCGCTGTAAAGAATAGATAGAGTTGTCTGTAGGGCAGCTCATAAAAGGCGAGCATAGGCTTATATATAGGGCATTACTAATAAGACCACTGGTAGAAGAGTGCTGTGCAGCTACTTGCCCGGGTAGTTTGATCCACCGCTTTACTTATTCCTGCCTCCGTAATGACTCTCTTTATGTTCCGGCCCGGCGAGTATGGTAGCCAGTAGACCTGCAAAATAAGCCTTCTGTCCTGATCTTACGACAGCAACGCACCTGTAACATCTATAGTGTCTATAGGCCACGGCTATGTCTTATCATCAGGATAGCCGTTTGGTTATTCGCTGACCTTTGACATAAAAGTGTTAGGTTCTTCTTCTCCTACTCTAAATTTAGAGATATAGTAGAGTTATTCTCTTACGGTATATTTTAAATTAAAATTGTTGTTAATACTATGTTGTATCTTTTCAGGTAATTAACAAAGACTGTTCCAAAAACTCAACAATTACGAAACTACTTCTACGTTTACTATATTAAGGTAACTTTATTTCTACCATGAAAAAGGTATTTTTAATACTTTAAGATTTCTTTAAAATTCCATTAAGACTGTGCCGAACAAATAGCTGTCAGAGAACTGATTCGATTGGAGGCACGCCGAGAGGTGCCGTTATGCTGCTGCTTCATGATAGTTAATTTTGTATGAAGAATTCGAGGCGCATTTTTAAAGATATATATATAAATTTTGGACGTACGTAATACTAATAAAGTTGATCTTAAATAATAAGTGCATTTATTTAAGATTATAAAATATTTTTCTGAAATAATATCTGCTAAATATTTCTATGCGAAAGTACACAAAATCGTTTCAGTGCTAAAATCGACGGTTTGCGTAGCGGCATTACGGCGTCATAGACGTGTCTCTGCCATGGTGAGAAACTAATTGCTTATTTGTTTTTAAAAAAATATAATATATAGATAAATAAATAGTGCAAAAATGATTGACAATCGGCAGTAGCGTCACTGCCGATTGTTGAACAATTGGCAGTGACGCTACTGCCGATTCTAGCCGCGCGTCGCCGCAACACGGTTATGTGTTTCGGCCCTAACCGTGCTGAGTGCTGACGATTTCATATATTTGTGTAAACTTGATGAGTCTGTTTAAAAAAAATACCATATTTTGTATTTCCTTATAAATATTGTCGCTACATTATGCAAACGCCAAAATTATGTAAGTACATTTTAAATGTGTAAATAAATTTCTTTTGTCATTATGAGCATATTCGTGAATGTCCTTTTTCCACTTTTTGCGAGGAGCAGTCTTAAATACGAGAGTTAGTTTTGATTTTTTACAAAGGGAATTTAAAGATTATTTTTCACTTTAATAGCTGACATTTAATCGTGCTTTGTAGCTGCAGTTCGTGTAATCGTAATCACTCTTTGCATAACATCAACGTGTGGTCCATTTCAATTCCAAGAATTTAAAGTTCATAAGGCTTTCAGGTTTATGTTTTGGTATTTAACTTAAAAATGGCAAACCAAACAAACTTTTTCTCTCTTAACTATGAATACTTAATGTTTTTTTGAAGAGAAACTTCTTTAGCGGCGTTGCGCACTTTTTTTGGAATGGGTAAAAACTTCTGAACTCGCGTCAGGACACGTGACCTGATCGAAAATTCGTAAGACGGATGGAGATTACACAGCCGGCGCGTACTCCGCGACTACACTACGCTACACTACTAGAAAAAGTATCCCCCTCTCTTTCTACGCCGCGACAAAAATGTATGCCTGCGCCTGCTGTTTCGTTTAGAGACGGCGCAGAGCGCTTGCTCGAATGTTCGTGTTGTCATGTTTGTGTACGATAGCGCAATAAATGTATTCTACCGCATAGATAATAGTACTTTCATACTGATAATTAAAGCAAGCACTTGATTAAATTATAAATTACTTATAGTAAGATACAGCCATCGCCTATAGACACCAATATGCCACATGTGCAACTCCACTAGGTATATAGTCTGCATTACAGAACACATCAATAGCGAACACTGACGCTATGGCGATATGTAAGGAGACAGGACCTATTCTGGCGAGCTTCCTGTACCATTGCCTAGTCATAACTGTTGGCACTATATAATTGCAAGGCGATGGGGTTTTCACATCCCTACGCAGTAAAAATATAGTCATAGCTGTTTGCACTAGCGCCATTATTGCAGTGTGATGGGGTTGTCACACCCCGACGCAGTAAATATCTATATATTATCTATCGGCGACCTACCTGGCATAATACCTAGGTAGTTTGATTGTTCAATACAAACTTTCGTCTCCCGTTATGGCATTTTGCGAATAGTTGTTTGTTTGAAAAAAGTAGCCTATTTTTGGACTTGGTTCTTTATCTATGTTCATGTAAATTAAAGTTAAAAAGGTAGACACACAAACAGATTTTTGAATTTATAATGTTAAAGAATACAAGCTGACCCGGCAGACATTGTTCTGCTACATTTTTAAAGAGATTTAAGTAAAAAAAGTTAGTCACTTTCACTCACTTAGGGGTATGAAAAATAGACGTTGGCCGATTCTCAGACCTACACAATATGCATTCAAAATTTCATAAGAATCGGTCAAGCTGTTTCGGAGGAGTACGGGAACAAACATTGTGACACGAAAATTTTATATATAAGATTATCTGTCATTAATTTCTTTACCCGTGTACAATCTTTTATATGTACATATAACATAGCAATCGTATTCAATTGTTATAACAAAGCACAATAGTTGTTTACTGGATATTGTCCGTCAAAGACCGTTTTATAAAACTCGCGAGTTTCCATTCACGGTTTTAAATATGTTGAATGGTGTTAAGATATAGTGATGTAATGCCCGCGCCGCACTCGCAAGGTCGTCTCTAGTGTCACTGCAACCGGTTACCTGCGTACAGTCGCGTACAACACTCCCAAGTTTTTTTTAATTTCTCGCTTCTGTGGTCTAGCGGCCTGGGCGTTGGACTTGATGCAGTCTTACTATAAGTAATTTATAATTTAATCAACTATCGTCTCTGTGGTCTAGCGGTCCGGGTGTTGGACTTGACTGCATGAGGTCCGGGGTTTGAAACCCGGGTCGGGCAACAAAAAGAGAATTTGGATTTTCCGATTTTCTAAAAAAAAGATGTTGCTTAAATATTGCTCGGGGTTGAATATGTGCTCGGTTAGCGATAGGCTTGCCACCTATCACACTGTGGAACTTAGTGTCTTCGGCTAGTCGTGGGTGCCCTGGTCGTTGCCAACCTATTGGGGGATATTGGCGTAAAGATAATTTTGGAGTCTAATTATTATTACTTTATTACATTTTGGTGTGTGGATTAGTGGAAACCATCAACCCTTTCAAACTTCAAATTATTTTTTATCTCAAGATTTGCCTCTTGCCTCTTCAGGGGTGCCTCTGCTTACCTCTTCGGGTATGTGCGTGAAGATTCTTTTTTTATATAAATAAAATTCCCGTGTCACAATGTTAGTAACCGTACTTCTCCGAAACGGCTTGACTGATTCTCATGAAAGTTTGTGAGCATATTGAGTAGATATGAGAATCGGCTAATATCTATTTTTCATAACCCTAACTAATAAGGGTGACTTACCCCAAAATTTTTTACTAAAATTACTTAAAAAATATAGAAGAACAACGTCTGCCGGGTCAGCTAGTATTGCATAGGAATCAGATGTTTTTTCTTATTCACTTTTCAAGCGTAAGAAGGGAGATTTTGAATTTTCTTGCATTCGTTTATATCACAACAGAAAAATATTACTTAATGGTCAAAATATTATTTTTTATTTGAATGCTTATGTAGCCTTATTAAATAGAATTTTCTCAGATTTGTCAAGTTTAAATTATTGTTTTTTGAAACAAATAACATCTTGTTAATTTTGAATGAATTAAATTAAGTTAAATTTGGTCGAAAACAAAAATTCCAAGTATAAGACAGCTATTTGCGGGTTAAGCGAATATTAAAGACAAACCCTTAAGAAAGGACCTTAGGAAATAACAACCATTATAAAGGTAAAAATAAAAATTACTTGAATATTGTTTGTTCTAATTACAATATTTGATATGGTTTATACATGATTATTTTAAAAATTGTTTGTTTTAACAATAGTTATAACTACTTATTTAATGTTTAAATAAAATTTGAATTTACATTATTCAAAACCGGCCTAGTTTAAAAATTTTAACTCACAAAAAAGACAAACCTATGCGTTCTTCATTGATCATTTTATTCCATAAGTGTAATATTACAATGAGGGTATTTGTGGAATGTTAATGTTTTATGCACTTTCTCTTTCTTCTAATAAATTTATGATACTTATTTGGTTTACTTTCATCGATGGTGGTGGATGGTGATGGATGGTTGAATGGATAAATGGTTGGAGGAATGATACTGAATGGTCCGTAGATGGATGGATGAATAGACGGAAGGTGGTTTGCTTCAGTTTTAGGTTGTGATAATTTCTTAAATATTTATTTTACTAATTCCCTATTTTTTTCTAAGTTTCTTAATATGAAAATTTGGTATTGTTAAAATTTTATCTTCCTCCTCTACTTTTCCATCGAACCGATACTATAGGTAGTTTCCTTTATTTTCTGATTATGAAAGGCTTTTGTGCACGACTGTATTATAATCGCGTTTTGCGTAGTATCTTTTAAATTCACTCGTCAACATTGATTGTATCTACCTGTCACAACTGGTTTTATCAATCAAATTATATAAAAATATGCTTTTTCGATTTCCTACTCATTTTTTGTCAACATTTATATAAAAAGTGAAATAAAAACATTTATGTGTAAAAAATGCAGAATGCAGAAAAGGCCGCGCAGAAGTTACATATTAGTTTTTTTAAAGAGAAAAAAAACTAAATTCAGGTTAATTAAAAAATTACATGCGTCACAGTTATTCAACGCAATTTATAAAATAGTATCAATTTATTGGAAACATGATTTTGTAATTCTTTAATAAACACAAAATTTCTTTACAATTTAATTTAATCTTTATATTTATATATAGAACCTAGCTCACCCGGCAGACGTTGTTCTGCTATTTTTAATGTGTTTTAGTAAAAAAAATTTGGGGTGAGTCACTCTTATCACTTAGGAGTATGAAAAATAATTGTTGGCCGATTCTCAGATCTAGTGAATATGCTTACAAAATTTCATGAGAATCGGTCAAGCCGTTTCAGAGAAGTACGGGAACGAGCATTGTGACACGAGAATTTTACATATAAGATTACACATAACTCCAGGTACAAATGCATTAACAATTGTTCTCGATAAATAGGAAAATGCACCTCCATGTTGAATTGAAACCATACAAGCGTTCGCGTTCTGAATACTTAATAGGTATTGAGAGTAGTAGAACTGGTCAACTGAACCGACTTAGACTTGCAATTTATAGCTCGTAATTCAAATATATTTCTATCTCCATTTACGTTATGAACCTTGAAACCATTTGGCCTTTCAAAGAAAAAGTTGAAAGTGATATTGAAAACTACAATTTCTTTAAGTGATGGTTCGTCTGGAGGACTTTCAGTTCGTAAAGGAGCGTAGGTTACCCTTGAATCTCGATTTTATGTTAATTGGAGATTGGAATCGGGCTTGTGATTTAAGGGACTCTTGAACACAATACTAGCGAATTAATTATTTAATTACAAATAGTTATTTTTTCGGATCAATAGATGTTTTGGAACTGAATGTTAATATACGTTCTGTGTTGAAGAGTACGATTAAAATAACGAATACGATTCCAATTTTCAATTCGCACGAAATCGAGATTCACGAGTAACCCTACTGTTGTAGCTGCACTGTTGATAGATTTTTTTTTTCATTTTAAATACTTATCTATATTTTAGTTACACTTAATTGAACATACGTTTTACAAACACTGCGCTTTTTCAAAATGCATTTGAAAAAGAAAAAAATGTTATTTAAAACACAATGGAATTAACTTATATTCATGTTCTAGCTCATAAATGGATTTTAAATTTGTCTTTTTTAGAAATGTTTCTTAAATATACCTACCTATGTTTTTTTGCTTTATAAGTAATTATAACTTAAAATGAATAAGACAAAAAAAGTATCTTCACGCCCATATCCCCGAAGAGGTAGGCAGAGGCACAACCAAGGCACCCACGACTAGCCGAAGACACTAAATCCCACAATGTGATAGGTAGCAAGCCTATCGCCAACCGGGCACATTTCCAATCCCGACCAACATTTTGTAATTAGAAAAAAACAATTTTCTTTTTGTTGGCCGACCCGGGATTCGAACCCGGGACCTCATGCAGTCAAGTCCAACACCCGGACCGCTAGACCACAGAGGCGATCAATGAATAAGAACTATTTAAAAATCTGTAAAAATAATCAAGTCTTACTTCGATGTAATAAATTCAAACGCTGTAAAACTGCAAAAAAGCTACAAACCACTATAATTTTACTTTTAGATACATGATAATATACTCGACTTACTTAAAAATCTTAACACTTCAATAAATGCCTAGGATGGACGGACAGACAGATAAGTCCTATGTATAAGAAATCCGTTCTTTGTCATTCGTCTACATAACCCTAAAACACGCTATACCAATTGCCAAAAATGTATGCGAGATCTCTTTGAGTATACCTACTTACTCTACGAAAGAAAAAAAAAGTATATCCATGTGATAGGTGGCAAATCTATCGCAAATCAGACACATATCCATTTCTGAACAACGTTATTTTTTTTTTCGTTTTCCGTTGCCCGAGCCGGAGATTGAATCCGGGAGTTCAAGACCGCTAGACCACAGAGATGATCGAAATAATAAAAATATCGAAATAGGATTACTCTTAGAAAATTATGCTTGATCTAACTTAAAAAAAATACACTTCAAATCGACAACTTCCTCTTTTTTTACGAAAAAATAAACATTTTAATTTGATAATTACCATACCAGACCAATAATACTAATGATACAAGTTATAAAATAGTTTTTTAAACTATTGTTTACTATACCTGTTTTTGCATTTGATTTAATATCTCAAAACTTATGAATGGCAATAACTAGTTGTTGGGCTTCTCAAGAAGAGTCGGGTTGCAGATATTAAAGTATTGAAAAGATATGTAGGTCGACTGCATCAAAGTATGCAGAGTATTACCGACTGAAGCGAGGATATTTTTCCGCTTCTAATTGACTTGTAGGCCTCTTCTAAAATCCGTATTTCATTGCTTAGACATGAAATGGGCTTGAAATATGCACTTTATTCAGAAAAGCCTCTTTTAAGGGATCTTTTCCACTGACCACTGATCTTAACACTCGTAAGGACGGACAGATCCAGTCTTCAAGCCAGAGGGCACCTAATTTCGTGGTTCATGGAGAACATACACCAAATGTATTGACTAGAATCCTGTTCAGAGTTCAGTCATACCGCCAACGATCCCAAACCCTGGATCCCATTGATTGTAATAGACGATTTAATAAACACTAGCGGTTAACCGCGTTGTTAATGGGGTCATTAACCACTCGGATAACAGCCAGTAACGCAGGAGCATTTTTCCAGGATAAAAACTATCCTTCATATTACCCTCTATGTGTGTGCCAAATTTTATAACAATCGGTTTATCAGATTTTGCATGACAATAAAAATACAAACTTTCGAATTTTTAATATAAATTTGTCGTCAGGTTAATACATTGAAGGTGCTCTCATTATCGCGCATTTGAGATAACTTATGAGGTAGCCTTTGCTACTATATTTTCCTTATTTTTCCTGTGTTTGTGTCTCACTCCTTAGAAAAATGTAAGCCAAATGATTACTTGGCAGAAAGCTTTTATGGTGCGACCAAAGGCAAGAATTTCACTAACTTACAACTTCTGAGGTAGCCTTTGCTAATATATTTACCTTATTTATTCCGTGTTTAAGTCTTACTCCCTTAAATAACATAGGCCAAATGATTACTTGGCAGAAAGCTCATAAGGTGCGACCAAAGATAAATAAATAAACTAACTTCATGTTGATAACTAGGTGGTAAAATTTTGCTAAGACTACCCCTATTCATACTACCTTATTAATTCCTACCGATATGACATCATTGCTTACTTTTCCGAGTTCCGGTTTAAAGGAAAGTTATCAGGTAAATTGGAATTCGCATGGTTCCTTTCAACCTTAGGATGGGCAGTAAAAATTCTATTGCAAATACTTAAATATGTTTAATTATATTGTGTGTACTTAAAAATTATAACTAAATTATTTAATGCTAAAAATAAATACTTTACTTATAATAAATGCACTACGAAATTGCTAATTATGAAGTTAGGTAGTTCTTTTTTTTGCCAAAAAACTAAATTCTTTGAATTCAAATTTTTAAAATCGTTATTTACAGTTTTCCAAAACTTGCCAGAAAATAGAGCATCCAATTAAAATTTTCCAAAACAGTAATTTCAAAATCGTAGCATTTTCTTCCAATTGTAAAAAAAGCTCAAACCGCAAAATTGTTTGTCTTTTCTAAAACTTGTCAGAAAATAGAGCATACAACAAAAATGTACCATAACGGTAATTTTAAAATAATAGTAATTTTCTTCCAATTGTAAAAAAAATCCAAGCGCAAAATTGTTTGCCTTTTGTAAAACTTGTCAGAAAATAGAGCATGCAACAAAAATTTACCAAAACGGTAATTTCATAATCTTAGTATTTGTCTTCCAGTTGTAAAAAAAAATCTCCAAGCACAAAATTGTTTTCTTCAGGTTTGTCAGTAATAGTTTCAAACTTCGTGTGTGATGAAGACTGTAGTTTAGACAACTATAAAATAGTCGGTTAGTTCATCGATTATTTCTGGTGCTTTGAAAGACTCATATGAACTCTCAAAGAAGTCTATATATCCAGGAGCTGGAGCTGGCGTACTCGTTAATTGGTTGACAATTGTATCATCAAAATACGGTGCATCAGTAGTAAATTCTTCATCTAAATCTGTAAAAACATCTTCTTTGTTTATAATATTATCAGTGTCCACATTTTCAAAATCATTCGTAACATTTTCTGTCTCTTTTGGACATATTTCTTCTATGATACTATTCATATTAAATTCACTTAAGGGTGATGTAGATATTAAGATTTCATTTTCTAAGGGTAAATTGCTAATAAGATTGATATCTGGAATAGAGGAGTAATTACTATATGGATAGTTGCAATTAGAGGCGTCACTGGCAGAAACATTTTTAGTAAATTGGTCAGCGCAATCGAGGATTGCTAAATTTATGGGTTTTGAATCGTTTTCAGTGTTAGTTTTTGATGAATCAATATCACTTTTGCTGTTATTTGTATTACTAGAAGTCGTAGTTAAATTTACTGAGCAACCATTAGTTACATTACAATATGTCATTTGTGGAATATTTGAAATAGGGTTGCTATTTTTGTTTCCATCGATTTTTTTTGTTACTTGGGACTTAGTTTTTGAATCTTTGCAAAAATTTTTAGTGTTTTTATATGAATTAAACTTTGTTTTCTGATTTTTATTTTTCCCGATCGGCGTTTTCATTTGATCCTTATAACATAAATGATCAAACGCTTGTATTTGTGAATTCCAGTAAGGCTTTTGGATATCTATTATTTGAGTAGGATACGCAACTTCAGGAAAATCAAAAACATTTGCTATAGTCGGTAAAAATGAACATTGTTGCAATCCCTTGTTGGCAACTTTATACCCATTAGTTTTTGGCATTTGTGCAAATGACATTTCGTCAGCAAAGTTAAATTTATCGGGATAAAAACTAGGAGCGTACTCCGTTTCAGGAAAATTAAATGCTTTAAGTAATGACTTTTCATCAATGTTGTACAAATTTTGACGTTGAGATTGTTGCATTATAGGTTCTTGTATTCCTGCCTTTTTAACTCTTAGTTGATATTTATTTTTATTACATTTATATTTGTCTTTATTGTAAGAACAATCTTTCTTTATCTCTTTATCAATCTTTTTCGCAATGGGCTTTTGGGAATTTGTTATTTTATCACTCTTTATTTCCAAGGACAAACATTTATCTTCACTCTTTTTTTCACTAGATGACAAAAATTCTTCACTCTTATTTGCCATCAGTGAAAGTAATTCCTCTTTTGGTTCTACATCAGCCAAAAATAAGTCCTTATCACTTTTTTTTGTTTCTGATAATGTTTCAATGTTTTCTTCTATATCCGAAATAATATTTTCACTCTTTTCCTCTATAGATGAAAATATATCATCATCTTTTTCTTCCATGGATGAAACTTCATTCTCATTTTCAGGGGGAAAAAATTCGTCATCATCATCGTCATCGCTATCTTTTTCGGAAGGTGAAAATATATCGTAAAATAAATCCTCTTTATTCGTAAATAAACATGGGACGCCCAAAACACAATAAATCTGTAATTAAAAAAAGCTCTAAATTTTCTTTTAAATCTATCCCCGGCAAACGTTGTTCTGCCTACCATTCAAATTTAATTAACATTTTCATAAAAATGTGTCAAGCCTTAAGTAATGCGTGTGTTAACTTCATGAGACGAGATTTTTATGCATTTTATAATGAACTAGCTGTTGTCTGCGGCTTCGCCCGCGTTTTCACAGGAACCAGTTGTGGCATCGGAATTAAAAGTATTTAGTCTATATGTTAATCCAGGTCACAATCTATCTGTGTTCCAAATTTTAAATAAATCCGTTTAGCTAATCTAGCGTGAAAGAGTAACAAACATCCACACATACATACTCATAACCTTTCGCATTTATAATATTAGTAGGATAAATTGATTTTACTCTAAAAGGTAACCTCAATTAAATAAATTGTCTATAAAAATTTAGCTGTAGTATTTATGGGCAAAAAAATAAACAAATATTACTTTCCAGTCAGGCAAACAAATAATGCTTTTTATGAAAAAAAGCATGGTCTACAAAATTACAACTTTATTTTTGTAATGAATCCATGAACGCCGAATAACGAAAACAGTCCGAACTTGTAATAATAAAAATTCAATTTTTTTTTTTGATAACTAAATGCTCATATAAAGTTGCAGGTTATTGACGTCAGGGTAGGAAAAGTGCAATTGAGAATTCCAACTATTTTAATATATTTCATACACCACTGTGGCCTAAGAGTTCGGTGTTGCATTTGCCTTCATGAACCCGGGACAGTTCGATTCTCAGGTCAGGAAACAAAAAATGAGTTATTTTCGATATTCTTATAAAAACAATGTTGCCCGGGATTAGATAAGTTTCTGGTTGGTAATGTGTTTGCCGTCTAAACATTATACGAGTAGGACTCTTGGTGTCTTCAACTAGTCGCGGGTGTTCTAGTTGTACCTCTGCCTACCTTTTCGGAGATGCAGGTGTGAAGATACTGCTACTATTGCTACTGTACAAATTTGAATCGATTGTGAAGCTATTTACCGAACACTCTTAAGTGATCTACAAATTGTTGCCATGGAATCAGGGTAAGACATAAAGCATGTCATGTAACTTGAACAAAAATGCTAAGAGCAGCGGTTACTCCTTCGAAAGGTTCATATCAGCAGGTACTTTCAGGTATATTATGAGATTAGCAGTAAAATATTTATATACATTAAAATGCATATTATGCACACAAACAATTCATTAAATTGTTTGTCGCCAGCAAAAAATAACTTTGTTCCTTATGGTATTTGTTTAAATAACATTTTTTTTGTTTTTTCAGCCGTTATTTTTTTCACTTTGGAAGTGTATAGCTATTAAACTATTTTTAGAAAAAATGGTTTTGAAATATCTATAGATATGCCACATGTATAGGGTTACATTTTTCGACAAGATAAAGTTTGAGAGACGGTTCGGAATCGATAACACTGTCGGTCTACGAATATGTAGTAATTAAAAATTTAAAAAAATGCAAAATATATTTTTTATCTGATGCAAAATACAAGATGCGTGGATAGCGTAGTAAACAATTCAACTGATACCTGTCGATGGCAATCGCATGATCAAATTTGTGATGTCATGGCTTATACTAGCATAACAACAAGTGAAGTATTTTTACTATTTTAAATAAATGTTTGTACAGTAATTACTGAAAATTAGCAATCGCATTTAGGACAAACTGTCGTTTAAACCTTAACTTTCTTATATTAATATTTGACAGGTCGTTTAAAATTTATCCATAGGTTTGACACAAAAAAATACGTTCCTTTATGAAGAGCGCCTTTTCTATTCAAGTTTTTTTTTATTTTCGTCAAAAAATCGTAAAGTAGTTCACAGATCAAGATTAGATTAAATCTAGATTCAACGTTGTAGTTGTTAATATTTTGGGAATAAAATGACTGACCTACAGACAGACGAAGTTTGCATATTTATAAAAGTGTGACATTGGTGTGTGACTGAAGTATGATTGGTGATGATTCTGCTGTTCACAATCTAAACTTATTTTAGATGCATGCTATCTTTCTCAAATGAAACAAAAACAAAAGAGATGGAACCTTTTAAACATGTCAGATTAGTCCGAACATGTAAAATTTGATGTTTTTAATCAGCATTTTATTTAGATATAGATTAAACGTCTGTAGAAATATCGTGTACAGGCTAATCTGACAGCACTGAAGGTGTTTTGTCTCTTTCTATTACTTTCGTAGAAAGTAGATAGCAATAACTAAAAATTTGTTTAATTAGTGCGCAACAAAATTACCACCTTTATTTGGTGTCGCTGACCATCATATGAAGGTGAACGTCAGAATGAAAGCGGAATGTTTTACGGGAGTTCAACTAAAGTATCTTCATTTTTTGGATTTTTTTTGGTTGCATCAATTTATAATATAATATAATATTTGGTTTTACTGGTTGAATTACCTTATATACCAAATATGTTGTGACCTACATATGGCAGATTGGTAGTTGGAGCCAATGTGTGATCACCACTAATGGATTTCTATATTTTGACTCAATACGCTGGGCCAACATGTTGGATAAATATAAATGGAAGTTTACGGTAGACGCAGTTAAACTTAATCATAGCGCAAAATGTTTTCAATACAATGCTAATTTGTGAACATGTTTATTTTTTAACAATTAAAATGCTAATTGTCCGCCCTGGTTTGCACGGGTATAAAATGTACATGAAAACCTTCCACTTCAATCACTTCATCTATTAAAAAAACCGCATCAAAATCCGTTGCGTAGTTTTAAAGATTTAAGCATACAAAGGGACACAGGGGCAGAGGAAGCGACTTTGTTTTATACTATGTGGTGATTTGCACACCACAATGAGGAAGAATATGTGAGTATAATTAAAATGAAATTAGTCTATTACACAAATGTTTGGGATACAAAACCAACCTACAGGATAATTGTACAGTGAACTCCTTAAATAGAAAAAGACATCTTTACGCCCATATCCACGAAACCGTCGGCAGAGGTACAACTAGGGCACCCACGAGTAGCCAAAGACACTAAGTCCCAAAATGTGAACGGTGGCAGGCCTATCGCCAACCGAGCACATACCCAATCCATACGTTATTTTCATTAAAAAAATGAAGATACGCGTTTTTCTAGATTTTTTTTGTCCGACCCGAAGTTTCAACCCAGGACCTCAAGAAGTCAAGTCCGACGTTGAACCGCTAGACCACAGAGGAAATTTCATTGTTTTTCGTAACTCGCAGTGTTATTACCAACATGAACACTACCACCAGTGGTGTGCAGCAACTTGGCCCAGTAGAGCTCCACCGTCTCACCCATTCCTGCCGCCATGTCCCATTAATGGTACACTTGTGACGCTGACCGCGATCAGAAGATCAGAAGTCCAAAGTCGGATAGCTAGATCACAGCGAAAATAAATAAAATAATCAAAAAAATCTTACCAGTGATAAAAAAGTTACAGTAATAGGCAACGCTACTCGGTCCCTTAAACCCATGCTGTGATCAAACAATTTTATTTTATCGCATTATATAATAAATTATATTTCCAATACACGAAACGTGATATTCATTGCCTAAATATTTCAGTTTTATCATATTATTACAAACTGATAACTTCTCCAATATTTCTCAATGAGCGCGTTTGATAGAGTTTCGATTTCGTTGCTGATAAAAATTTCATACTTTTATTGCTAAATGAAATCGAAACTCGATTACGTTTTAAGGAGGTTTGTTAATTTCTTTATAAATTTGGAAGAAAAACAAGCAGAAAGATTTTATGATGTTAAAGAAATAAATATCGTAAGAATCTATATATTAATACGTGATGCCAAAAATTTGGACCCCTTTTTACGAAAATTGCGCTGACGGAGGAGTATGACATTTGGCACACTTATAGTTTATGTGTAGGAGAAGTGCAGAACGCTAATATTTTTCGATAATAATGCTTTTAAAGTACATTAAATCATTAAATAAAACATTACCCACACTACCATGCATTTGACACACACAAGCACATATATTGATGTTAACGATAAAAGATCATAGATGGCGCACAAACTATTCAGGATACAAAGTAGTTGGTCTTAAGAAATGAAGATGGCGTTCTTATCAACTTATGGCTGAAATTCGACCAATAGGCGACTAGTAGTATACATAAAGCGTTGTAATGGCATGGCGCACTGCCAACCTAAGGTAGAGGTGTGAAGCTTGCATGGCCTAGTTTTCCAACAACCCTACCATTCAAACCGGAACACGATAGTGACGGATTGGTTATTAAATCGATTAGGTATATTTAGTGGTTATAAATATAGTTTAAATATCTGTTAATTTTTATAAGAAAAACTTGTGCCTTAAAAATATTACCACGATACATAATATTATGTTCCTGTTTCATTTTTGATAGTAGAGTGACTGGTATACATGTTTACATAAGAGACCAAATGTTAAAAACAATGGGTTGGCAATACACTAGTCATATACTTTGTGACCTAAGCTATTCATATTCTTACCATCAAATATTCTCGATTCTTTTGTGTCGAATGCATACTATAAAATACCAATAAAATTTAAGACACCATTAGGTAAATTTGCGAAAATGTTAAAATAACTAAGCATGTCATTGAATTATGTAATTTCTTAAATCTAATTTTAATAATTTATATACATACTTATAATATATTTGTTTACAGATTAGTATGTCAAGTGGTATTCACACTTTTTACTGTTCTGCGGTCAGTATTTATTTTTACACTAATAATTATTGCAGAATAGTTTATTATTACTAATCTGTTTTCAGGTTGTTAACAGACTGTTTCATATTAAACACTTTCTACGTCTTCTAGCTAACATATACATATGCTACGGTACCTATATCAATGATATTCACAAGCTGTTTTCACAAAAACTTTTCGCATGAATACAAAAAAATATTCAAATGTAGTATTAAAGTTCCAAGATTTCATGATTTGTTTTTTTTATTTAATTTGTCAGTTTCTTCATCCAACTGCAAATTTTGTTCAGCTAAAGTTGAATTAGTTGAATGATTGTCACAATTTGCGCTTACTATATCATTTTTTTCAATATCAGTTTCCAGTTCTTCAATTAAAAATATTTCTTCACTAAGTGCTAAACTCAAAGGTAAACTTTCTAATTCTAAAGTCCAAAGAGTAACTAACTCCTCTGTTTCATTCGTTTCTTTAACAGTATCTGACAGAGGGAAATTTAGATTCATACTGTTTTCTATATCAAGTATGTCTGGTAATGGTACTTCAATAGGCTTATTATTCAGTGAATCTAAAAGTAATATTGACAAAGCGTTAACAAAATCATCGTCGTTAATTTCATCGAGTACAGTGATATGATCTTCAACAACTGGTTCGACATCAGAAATGTTGTGATTTGGTATTTCCACAAATTCGACTTCAATGATATGTATAGTATCATTTCCTCCTAAATGTATCATGGATTCATTGCAACATTCTTCTTCGTCTTTACATATTTCTATATTTATTTTTAGTCTAACTGGAACAGATGGTGGTACTAATTCTATTATAGGATTTTCAATACTAGATCCATTTTTATAGATTATATCAAAAAATACTGTGTCTTTGGGTATGATGACATTTTGTATAGTTTCATTTGATTCACTCAGTGATACACCAGTTTGAGTTTCAATCGATTGTATTTTATCTTCCTCTTTCTGAATATTGGAGTGCTCTTCTACATCATTCGACGGAGGAACAACATTTGGAACAACTTTATCCTTTTTGGGTTCATAAACTGTTCTTGGAACTTTGTTAACATTTTTTTTCATGTTAGATGACAAAGATTTGTATGACGCTTGAACATCTTGAGGAAATGGAGCAAGAACATCATCATATGTAGACTTATAAAAATAGGGTTCATTAGCTTCAAAAATAGATGTTGGGTATGTAACATCTGGAAAGTCTAAAACCGCAGGATTGTCTAGTTCCAAGTTTTGTTTTATTCCAGATTTAGATTTATTGCGGGATGACTTGTCTTTCCTTCGTGTTCGTACATTGGTCGGTATTTCTAGACAGAAGATTGCCTGAAAAAGAAGGAATATTTATTATAAAATATTAGTCGCTCATATTAAAATTTGGTCTAACTAGCAACAAGTTTTTATGAACAAACTCTTTCAAGACAATATTCTCTTAAACTAAGTAAGAGAGGAACATGAAGTTTTAGGAATGTATAGTAATATTTACGAAAGTTCTGTAAAAGAATTTGGGAATTTCATCACGACTGAGGTTTTTTAAATACACATAACACTTTGAAGTTAAAAAGTAATCTGAATATAAAGCTATCCAAGTATGGAAGAGTAAGTATATTATATACGTCAACATTTTACACAAATCACAAATATTACACATTACTACAGTATTAGCTGTCACCTGCACCTTTTTAAAATTTTCTAACACCAAAGTAAAAAAGCAATGCCAATGACTGCCTTTAATACATAGTATTTTACCTAATTGAGTTTTATGTCCTGTCTCCTGATTGATCACTTTTTAAATTTCTATAAATATATGAAAGTTATGTCAAATGTTTACTACAACGAAAATTATTTATGAATGAAAAAATCATCTTTAGATGTGTGTAAAAGATTATGTAAATATTTTAAAGCATTGTAATTGTTCATAATAAAATTTGATTTATTATACTCGAAATTTATATGAATGGTACTGTTTTTAATTACCTATACGTATTACCTAGTGGTAAACCCAATTTAATAATATACACAAATAAAGAACACAATTTCTAATAAACTTGCATATAATTCTCCAGTGCCTTTATTTTTTTTTTAGTGGGTGGGGTGAGTAGGTGGGTTTCATTTTCCGTCAGACTAAGATATTTATTGAATTCATTAAACATTCTTTCTGTAAGTTTCAAATTATTTTAACTTTATATAAATAACAAATTTTAAAAATATACATTGACCTTTTTTTTAACAACCTGTCAAAAAACTTTTAAGTCTAAAAACCTGCTTTTGGTAGCTGGCTTAAATCTTTGGAAATAAGTGTTTTGCCCGTGTTGGTCCGGGCTCCCTTGCAGAATAGACCATCTGCCTTTCTTGCCAGGTAGCTCGTAAAAGGCGAGCATAGTCTTATCATCACTAACACCGTGACATCTGACTAGGTGGTAAAGTTTCGCAGCGTCTCGCCCGGATTTGTACCACCGCCTTACCTATTCCTGCTGCCATAACGTGTTCCGGTTCGGAGGGTAAGATAGCCGGTAAACTTACTTTTGCTCGAGGCCTAACAACCTGACCTCAGGTTGGCAACGCACCATTACCATCTTTGGTGTCTCTAGGCGGCGTGAATTTTTTACCATCAGGAAATCTATCTGCTTGTTTGCCTTCCTCTAACATAAAAATAGTGTAATACACGTGACAATAGATCTTTGTCAACACTGATAAAAAATGTGATATCGCTGATATAACAAACACTGCAATCAAATAGCAATTTAATCTTACCTCAAGCGTCAAGAGCAAAACAAATATGAATGTAATAACACTTCTTGCTCCCATTTTTGTAATAATTTTAATTCAATCAGCACAAAATCGTCAAAAGCACTTAAAAAAAACATTTCGTAATTCAGTCGTCATGTTCGATACTACACGTACAAAATATCCTAATTAACGTGAGCAGTTACTATTTGTAGAAGATTCTAATGTCGCAAGACTTCAACTATTATTTATTTCGACATTACTTTCAATTCTTGTAATAAACTGGAAAATGACGACGAGAAGTAGAAATGAATTGAAAATGTCTCTAATTATAAACAGTAAATCTCCGTTCGTCGGTAAGTTTTCAACTGAGAGCAACAAATGAAACCTCGGGCATATCTTTGGTAATTGTTAAGTATGACCACACTAGTATTTCACTGTAATAGTACTATTTTTCCATTATTCAACTCTATATTTTTATCAGGTAATTTGGTAACAATAATTTCACGAAAAAATCTAGTACTTCGAGTATTTTATTTTAGCTTTTAGTTGCTGTGATAAGTCGTTTTACAATATTAAATCGATATGAAAATTAGTTAGATAAATAGTCAAGACGTTTTTATTAGATACTAGCGGCCCGCCCGCGGCTTCGCACAGTTATGAAATATACATATAAACCTTCCTTTTCAATCACTTTAATAAAATAACCGCATCAAAATCCATTGCGTAGTTTTAATGATTTGACTTTTAAGCATAGCAGAGGAAGCGACTTTATTTTATACTACGTAGTGATTGTATTCCTCTACAATAACTTTGTCTATTTAAAAAAACCGCATCAAAATCCGTTTCGTAGTTTTATGGATTTAAGCATGCAAAGGGACATAGGGACAGAGGAAGCGACTTTATTTTATACTAAGTAGTGATTGTATTCCTCTTCAATCACTTTGTCTATTTAAAAAAACCGCATCAAAATCCGTGTCGTGGTTTTAAAGATTAAGCATACGAAGGGACAGAGGAAGCGACTTTGTTTTATAGTATGTAATGATTATATCATTAACACAAGAAAATTAAAAAATGTGATTACGAGTTTTAAAAACTGGGAAAGTAACGTTTTGATGTATTTGGATTTCCTTCCAAAATAGGTGTTTAATTTTTTAGACTGTGTGACAGTATATATCTAATAGGCAATAATGTGCTTAAAATGAATTTTGGTTTTCAATCTAATGGTACGTTTTGGCCGAATATTCCCGACTTTCCCCACTGGCTCCGTCACCACTGGGGACAAACGAGAAAAAAATTCCCACTTATCACCAGTGGTACGCCAGTGGTGACGAATGGGAAAATGAAATCCTAAATTTCACCAGTGGCGACAACTAATTCCCAATCATAGCCAGTAGGGACGCATGAGAATATTTTTTCCCGATTATTCCCAGAGATCTGTAGGTCAGTTTTTGGAAGTTGTGAGGCATTAGATTAGAGGTATTATAAATAAGTTGTGTTACAAGCTTTCGTCCGAGATCTTGTTTGCGTTAAGAAAAAAAACGATTTAAATGTTTTCATTTTACTTTTGATGCCTAAATAATTGTATTATTACATGCACTTAAGTAGGTTTAATATAATTGATAAAAATATTACAATTAAGATTCTACTTTCTACCAAACGTTGACTTTTTTCTCAGGGTGCTCAATCACAGTTAAATAATTTTATAAAAACGTAAATCTTGTATTAAAAAAGACTGATTTACGATAGTTATGTAAGTTTAATATAATATTTTTCAAATTTGCCAGCGATCTAGTAAGTAAGAAGTATTAGTCCGGTCAATTTAGACATTGACCCTTGCAAAAATTCCCAGAAAGCTGAAAATTTGCACAGACGTTAGGGACACAATTATTATGAAATTGTAAAAATTCCCCATCGATCTCATGTCTGCAAAAAAAATTTAAGCTTATTTTGTTCACTAGCATGCACCACTTGTCAAGGCCAATCGTGTTGGCCAAATGATGAATTTCCAACGGAAGAAGATTTTTACATCAACGACGAAACAACTGATGTTATCGCTGTTAGTACACTTTATGTGAACTCAAAAGGATAAAGAAGATGAATAAAATTGAGAGAGAGAGAAGAAGATATAGGGGAAGAAGAAATAATTAATAACGAGGATGATTAATAAAATATGTTTATTACCAAGTATAACGGAACTTGTCACTTGAGCTGTACCTGATCGACAACGAGCACTCTGACAAGAGTGCAACGAGTGAAAAGAAGAAGAATATAATCACACATTCATTAAATTTTACTGTACGAGACCCTGGAATAGGCCTACCGGGGAAACCACATTAACAAACTGGCCAGGTACTTAGTACCAGGTACAGTACTTAGTTGTTGTGAAAACATGTACAAGTTATAGACAATACAGCAGCGTAAATAAAATTTTGTATTTTTTTTCTCAAAAATGGTTAGTGTTAACTAAGAAAAAAAGGGAAAGTACATTTTTGTAGATAGTTGCATGATCTTTTTCAATCTTTGTCAAACATATTTTAACATGAAACTAACCGTTTCGCTAAAAAATAAAAAATAAACTCATAATTGCAACCTTTGACCTTGAATAAAATTTTTTGCAGACACGGGATCGATAGTGTCCCTAACATCTAAGCAAATTTTCAAGTTTCTGGGAATTTTTGCAATGATCAATGTCTAAATTGACCGGACTAATACTTCTTACTTGCTAGACCGCCGGCAAATTTGAAAAATATATGAAACTTACATAACTATCGTAAATTAGTCTTTTTTAATACAAGATTTACGTTTTTATAACATTATTTAACTGTGATTTAGCACCCTGAAAAAAAAGTCAACGTTTGGTAGAAAGTAGAATCTTAATCGTAATATTTTTATCAATTATATTAAATCTACTTACGTGCATGTAATAATACAATAATTTAGGTATCAAAAGTAAAATGAAAACATTTAAATCGTTTTTTTTTCTTAACGCAAACAAGATCTCGGACGAAAGCTCGTGAAACAACTTATTTATAATACCTCTAATCTAATGCCTCACAACTTCCAAAAACTGACCTACAGATCTCAGGGAATAATCGGGAAAAAATATTCTCATGCGTCCCCACTGGCTATGATTGGGAATTAGTTGTCACCACTGGTGAAATTTAGGATTTCATTTTCCCATTCGTCACCACTGGCGTGCCACTGGTGATAAGTGGGAATTTTTTTTCGTTTTTCCCCAATGGTGACGGAGCCAGTGGGGAAAGTCGGGAATATTCGGTTTTGGCAGGTAGTCACGGTTTCACGGTGTTAGTGACGGTAAGCCTTTGCTTAGGCAGATGGTCTATTCTGCAACATGGGAAATGTATATTTGCGTATATATATAATGTATATTATATGTATATAAATAAATATATAGTTGCAAACTTGAAACATCAATCACAACTTGGAAACTTGCTTCAGTCCTACAAAGTTTCGGCAGTTCTGTAAATAGCTCGTTCCAGTATCCGACTTGTCTACAACGTACCTATCAAAAGTCTTTAGAAGTTAATTAGGTCCTGTCAAAGTTTTAGATATGCTCTTTCTGAATTTTTATTTAATTTATCAATTAAGATATAACTAGTGGTCGCCCATTGGTCGAAATTCGACCATAATAAATTTTAATATCTTGTTGTAATCAAATTCTAATGAACGCCATCTTCATTTCTCAAAACCAACTACTTTGATTCCAAACTTTGTAGTGCGCCATATGTGATCTTTTATTGTTATCCTCAATATATTTGTTTGTGTGTGTCAAATGCATAGTAGTGTGGGTAATGTTTTATTTATTGATTTAATATACTTTAAAAGCAATATCATTATTGCCAAATTTTATGAGCAATTTTAGTAAAAAGGGGTCCAAAGTTTTGGCACCACTGATTAATATATAGATTCGACCGCCTGCTTAGTTGAGGGACTATCGTAATAATATACGCCTAACTCCACCGTCCAACAGTGAGGCTCAGGTTTGATTCCCGAAATGGGCAGGCATTTCTGTGATGAACATTTAGAGGTCTGCATTTCCGGGTCTGGGTGTTTATTAAATTTATTCTGATATCTATATTTAAGTATTTCTATGTATTAATATCTTTGACTAACACCCATTACACAAGCATATAATTCAGTTACTTTGGGGTTAAGTTCAATTTGTGTAACTTGTCCAGGGTCATTTATTTATCATTTTCAGTGTGGTTATGTGACGACTGTCATAACTAAGTGGAAAAGATTTATGCTGCAGTTCCTGTCGCCATAACGTCTGTGCTGACCACTGTGGTGTTGCATCTTAGAAATTAGGTGGATTTGCATACCTGGACTAAGGTGCCATGTGATAGCGACGCACCAATAACATTTACGTCATTATCAAAATGCGGTTAATAGGTGCGGGTGATTATCTTCAGGAGAGCTGCCTCCTTGTTCGCTATGTTACAAATCACAACATAAAAAACACAATGCCGTGATAAAATTATTGATTATTATTATTTACAGTGCCTAGGGTTGTCAGATTGAGAAATGAAATTTTCTGGACAATATTCCAAAACATCCGGACAAAAGGATTTTAGGCTGGACAAAATAAAAATCGGCATTAATCAACCGAAACACGACATATACTTAAGTAATTTGTACTTACTTAGGTATAATTATCATAAAAACGAAAATATGAACTACTGAGCTGAACAGCTGAAATTGGTACATAAACAAAGGAAACTTAATCCAACAAAGTCAATGTCAAGTCAATGGTAGGTACCTATCAAGTCACTTTTTTTGCCACATATATTTAGTATTTCCCTTAGCCGCCTTTATAATTTTAGAACCTTTGTCTGTATTTAGAAAAGATTTAAAATTAGTGCAGTTTTCTTCAAAGTTTAATCGAATTGTGAACTCTGATTTGATTAAATCAAAGGACATGTGATTACTATCCTTTGTGTACAATTTATTCAAAAGCCTTAAGACTCTTTCACAGTAAGCATTGCTTATTGGTATGGATAATATTTTTCAAATTCGTCAAATCATCGTTACAATTTTTAAAAATATGAGACCATACGATATCATTTGTGCGTGAAGCGAGCTGTAACTAACGTGAAGCGGCTGAGGCTCTTTTTAATTTAGCTGGACATTTTGCCTAAAACCGGGACACTGGACAACGTGTGATATTGCTGGACAATTCAGTCAAGTCCAGTCAATCTGGCAACCCTAACAGTGCTGCATTAAGGAAGTGCGATGCTAATGGTAGACATAGCATGCTGTTACCATATGGTTTATTTCTTCTATAATTTGAAACAGTTATAATTTGTTACGTTTTTGAATTTCAAAAAACATTTTGAAAAAAACATTCTTTCTGTTCACTTTAGTCGGGTCCCTATAATCTACGATCCGTAGTCCGTTAGTATAACCATTGATAGTTTGCCTAGAACTAACGAAACGTTGCTCATAGTTATAAAATTTTTTTCGAGTTAATAATTAATAACGAACGACCGTAGTTGAATTTTTTACTGTTCGTTAGTACAACTACTTTTGGCAAAGCGAAACGACTCGTTTTATTGATATAGGAACCGGGCATTAAGCTAGTTACTGGCTTATTATAGGATGTTGATGCATGAATGCCCTCTATTGACTAAAGAAAATGCTACTCTTTGCTACAAAACTATCCCAAGGCTAATTGTAAACTTACAAGTTAACATTTTTTTGTGATACCGGAAGGCAAACAAGCAGGCGGATTTCCCGAAAGTAAGAAATTCACGCCACCTGCGCCTAGAGACACCAAAGATGGTAATGGTGCCTTGCCAACCTGCGGCCGGGATGTTAGGCATCGAACAAAATTTAAGTTCACATGCTACTTTATCCTACGGACCGGAACACGAGAACGGCAAGCACTGACCAATCTCTACCACCTAATAGGATCTCACGCTGTTAGTGACGGTAAGCCTATTCTCGATTTTTACGGTCTGCCTGGCAGGAAGGCAGATTGGACACAGTTTTAATCTATATATAAAAATCAATTGCTGTTCGTCAGTCTCGCTAAAACTCGAGAACGGCTGAACCGATTTCGCTAATTTGGTTTTGAATTATTTGTTCAAGTCCAGGGAAGGTTTAAAAGATAAGAAAAAGAAAAAAACTTGCGAGAAAACTAAGAAAAACAACATTTTACTTTTTCCCATACAAACCGGGTGGAACGAAGTTCGCCGGGACAGCTAGTTTGTTAATCAATTTAAATGAACATCAAATTGCAAAACTAAGTTTTCATAAATTTCAAGTCATTAACCAGTGATCAGTGAAGAGTGAACTCTAGACCTATAAGAGATGTTCCCGTCGGTTCCTATTTGATTCATTTTCCTGCAAATTGTTTAATAGTTTCTGAGGTTTTCATTTCGAGTTTTTTCTTGTGAAGAGAAACTTACAAAAAAAGGAAAAATATATAGATAGAATATTGCTTATTATAACACCAGCTATCAAAGGTATAGATAGGTATTAAAATAAGCAGCCTATTGACTTTGGCTCTAACACAGAAGTTTACAGAAATATTGCTTTATAACGTGAATGGCAATCTCTTTTTTTAGCTAAATGAAAAATTAGCATGATATGTTTCAGGAAAAACAAAATTAACGCAAAATCAATAAAAAAAATGTATTAAAATTGTTAATTTAAAGCACACTGAGGTATATGACAAAAAACGTACAAAATAGCAGAGAAATACAGAAAAAATCAATTCAAAAAAAGTGTATTGAACTCGGAAATCTAAAGATAAGTATACTTAAATAGCAAAAACAAATAAAAATGCAGGAGAAAAATACAGAGAAATAAAATTCTGTTACACAATTTATTGAGTTGGAAGACTAAAACTGAACTACAAGCCATCAAAGTTAAAAACACACAAGTGGAGAACTCACTCATAGATAAAAACTATACGCAATAACACTCATAGGCAGTGGAAAATAATAAACAATCACATTTTAAAAGATATATTTTAAAAGTTGAAGTAAAAACTTTTAGCAAAATACTGTTTTATTTTTATTTCGTTTTCAAACATATCCAAATATACAAATTGAACAATTTGTTATTTCAAAAGAGTTTTTGCATGAATAGTTTAAAACCTTAATCTTGCGTTCACACTTGCGAAATTATACATACTAGTGGACTTCCATTGGTCGAAATTCGACCATTTTAATATTTTAATATCCAAATTTTAATATTTTGTTGATAAGAACGCCATCTTCATCCTAAAACCAACTACTTTGTTTCCTGAATAGTTAGTGCGCCATCTGTGATCTTTTATCGTCAACATCAATATATTTGTTTGCGTGTGTCAAACGCATAGTAGTGTGGGTAATGTATTCTTTATTGATTTAACATACTTAATTAGCATTATTGTTGAAAAATATTAGCGTTCTGCACTTCTCCTACACATAAACTATAAGTGTGCCAAATTTTATGCTCTTGCAATTTTTGTAAAAAGGGGTCCAATGTTTTGGCATCACGTATTAATATATAGATAATTTGTTTAGATATTCTTCTGGTTATTAAAAATATTTTTTTTCGTAATATTCAAGAACAAGACTTATCATTATTTTGTCTTATACCTACTGTATTTACTATTTTGAACAAAATGAAAAAGAAATCGTGTACATGTCCTCTCATGTATAAGTGTGCTTTGTCAGACATAATTTCAGTAAATTAATATGTCTTTTATAATACATTCACAATACCCATGACATATTTCGCAATTACCTCCACAGTTGACATAATCGCAATACGGACAATAAGGTTTATAATCGTTTCCTGTACATTGACAAATTCCATACGTTGCAAAATCACAGTTACAAATATTATCGTATTGACCAAGTAATGGATATGGTACGTTAAACAAATCTTCAAAGAAATTTCCTTCCATTGCATTTAGAAGTACCATTAGGTCCATAAAATCCATGTCATCAGAAAACAATATGACTACTTGTTGGTCCACTGCGTAAGGTCTGTTGAATGTTTCAATGTAGTCAAATGACGGCTGAATATTCAGCCAATGGTGATCTGTTTCTAAAGATCCTTGCAGTAAGTTGCTGCAAATGTCACATCCACAAATGATATTCCGTTGATCATAATGTTGGTTTTCAAAGCAATGCACGACGTAATACTGAAAAATGTGAATAAAATTACGTATTAACATTAAAAGGACTAGTTAATTTAGTTTTAAAGTATTTATTATGACCACAATTACAAGTTGTAAATAAAGGTTGATATAATTTAAAAGGTGATTGCTGTATATTATTGTTTCAGTTGCGAAAAAAAGGTTTGTAAGTTCAACTTGTCTGTGTGTGGCATCATAACTTTTAAACATATGTAATGATGCTGATTTTGGTGTTAAAATAGTCGTGATTTAAATGGTTTTTTTTTATTACGTATAGGTTTTGTCAGGGGACATTGAACATTTTTAATTTTGTGACTATATTATTGGGGATTATAAAAGTTATATCAGTTATATTAGTATTCTTCCCCCGTGTTGGTCCGGGCTCCTTTGTAGAATAGACCATCTGCCTTCCTGCCAGGTAGCTCGTAAAAGGCGAGCATAGGCTTGCCGTCACTAACACCGTGACATCTGACTAGGTGGTAGAGTTTCGCAGCCACTCACCCGGATTGGTACCACCGCCTTACCTATTCCTGCCGCCATAACGTCATGACGTGTTCCGGTTCGGAGGGTAAGTTAGCCGGTAAACTTACTTTTGCTCGAGGCTTAACATCCCGGCTTGTGGTTGGCAACGCACCATTACCACCTTTGGTGTCTCTAGGCGGCGGGAATTTCTTACCATCAGGAAATCCGTCTGCTTGTTTGCCTTCCAATGTCATAAAAAAATAATAATAATAATACCAAGGGAAAGTTTTTAATTTAGACAATTTTCGACATTTGTGTTTTCAAAAGTTGATTATTTACTGTTACAATAGATACACATATGTCAAATATTCTATATTCTTTGAGATATCTGTTTCAACTTTAATGTATGAACATGTCATTTCTTCCTTCCTTTAAAATTTCTTTCCTTTAAAATTGATACTTTTATTTGATTTTGTTTATGTAGTTTATTATATGCACATAAATTAATTAAAGCTACAAAAAAGATGTCAATTCTTTCACCAGGACGTGCTTTAAGCAGTCAACGCGCTTTATTAGTGTTTTAAACAAGAACAAAAAAAGTAATGAAATACAGTCCATAATTAGACCTAGACCAAGTCTATTTAATTGTCCATAAAGTTGGTATAAATTTATAGTCACATTAGAAATAATTAGGATAAATAATTACCTGTACCCACACCACAATCGTTAGGAGAAATAGTTTCATTGTATTTTTATCAAAGTATGGAGAAATTGAATCGGTATCCAACGTGTTTAGTTTCATTTATAGTGTTTCATTTATGTTTACGAAATATGTTTGGAAACATTGATTTTCTTTTATTAACTGTAATACATTCCATGATGTGAATGACTTAAAGACTGCTGGTCATTTCCATTGAATCATTGGTGCTAAGTGTGTGGAACTGTATCCGTAAGTAGTTGGAAAAAAAGGAAGATCTTCAAACCTACCAATCAGGATTTACTGCCTCGAAAGCTAGAGTCCAACTTCGAAGTATTCTATTCCTTGTATCACACAACGGTATAGATGGTGCAAGGCTAAAACACTGTGATATCGTGATGTAGAATTTACTTAGACTTGTGTGCCTTTCATTAATCGTGGCAGGGTTGAATATTACTCAACGGGAGCTACTGATTCTATCTATGCTATAGAATATGTAGCTCCCGATGTAGATTCGATTCTACAAATATGTGCTAGATGTTTCTCTATGTGATTATATTTGAATCGAAGAAATCTACTCTAATCTAATCTAAAACTTGTGTTCCGGAAGTCCTGATTTGGAAATAATTCGGTGATGGGCAAGCCATGTAAATTGAAGAATAAACTTCCATTAGATAAGGAAGTTGTAGAATGGCTGCTATAAACTTGATGATAATGTAGGTCGAAGTAGCCATTTTTGGTTAAAATCGCAGGCATCAGATGACAAGAGGAGAAGTGCAAAACGTGATCGTGATCAGGATGTATTTGTGTTTAGAAGAAGATTGAAAAAGCTGAAATGGTTATGGTGAAGACGAATGATAGTTCTGATAAGCGTCTTCTCTTATTACTATTTTCTTGCTATTTAGTATGCAAGAAGAGTCAGCTACTATTTAAATTATGCACAGCTTTACACTTCTTACTCTTTTCACACATTATGCTTTTATTTTTAATATAATTATAATTTTATTTTTAATTTAAGGGAAATGATAAATTATGTAATAACAACTCTATATAGATATCTCTAAAATACATTCGGATTTCCGAAGCTTGACGACCAAAGCCGAAGCGCATAATTTAAATAATACTACTATACGTAGGTACTTTCCTTATTTCAGGCTTATCTATTAATTGTAAAAGGTTTCATTAACCTATACCAATGAACGCTGAAAATGAACAACCCAGCCTTGACGTAATAAGCAGTTTCTACGCCGTATAACAAGTTTCCATTATGTTACTAAAATCAATTCCTTAAATTATGTCTTAAGATATTTGCAAATAAAACTACGGATAGTTGTTATATCTTTATTCGTTTCTTATGGTTACACAAATTTCGTTGTCCTTGCAATTGCAGCTACATGGTGTTTTGTTACAATTACAAAAATCAGTACAAGCACAAATCTCTACGTCATTACATATTTGACCATTCGCAAAATTGATAGGAACAGCAATGGGATAGGGGATGAATATGCAATTACATCCCCCACTTCCACCATTACAATTGATACCAAAAGGACATTGATCATAACTTGACTTACCATAACCACAAGTGTTCTCATTATTACGACGGTTAGTTTTAGAATTACAGTTTTCGTTATAATAAACATCGGGTATGTATCTTTCTTCATAACTTTCATCCCTTCTATAATCAGTTTTTGGGTTTTGACGAGGTCTTTCATTTTTATAAGAGCATCCAGATTTTCTATCCTTCAAGGCTATAATTAAAAAGTACAATAAACTCAACCAGTCGTCATCATCATCTCTTGTGTTATCAATTATAATTTGAGGCAAAGATGAACCATAGTTGGAATATGAGCTGGAACGACATGGCAGGTATGAAGGTTGATCGATTTCCCCTAAACAGGAATAAAAATCTGGTGAAAACAAAGATGCTCCAGATACACGATTATCATAGTCAATACGTCCTGTCCTTTGACCATTAACTTCACACTTCTGTAAAAAATAAAAACTTATTATATTAACACAATACGGGCAATTCTATTGACATTAAAACTCGACTAAACAAAAATTAAATTTAATCTAAAAAGTCTATATTCTATAAAATCGAGATTATTTGCCCTTATTTTCTCTATTGAAGTCTAAAATCTAAAAATAAAGAGAATACTAAAATTAACATTGCTAAAATAAGCAGGATTTCAGATATTTAAGCAAGTCTTAATTCCCTATAGTTTTTTAAATTATAAGATTGGAATCAATATCAAAGAATGGTTTTAAAATAATACAATTTAACACTGGTAAAATAAATATGATTTTAAATACAATAGAAAATCTACACATAAAGTTTTGATATTGATGAAATTTAAGTCGATATTGTAAAGAATACTATAATTTTACTCTGTTTAAATATACTTGGTTTTAGCTAATTATAACAAAATCGAAACATTAACACATATTTGATAATTACAAGTCCAACTTGTAATTGTCGTTATCAATAATGAAAGGGCCCAAATTTACTATTTCAAATTTAGTTTTTACGCTATATAAAACAATACACAAACATTATGAAATCCTAACAAACCGTTTAGATTTGATAAAGATAAGATTGAAATCGGTATCGTGGAAATGTTAAATTTAGGCTTTTAAAAAATCTTTTAGATATAAATTTTACACTATTAAAATAATCATGATTACACATATATAAAAAAAGTTGAACATCCCTAAAGATTCGCTAAAAATGAGATCGAAATAGATATCGCAAAAGGGGCTCTTATTTTAGTTTTAGTTTAACTTAAGCTGATGTCACTAGAATTACCATCATTATCACAAATTCTTTATTATTTCAAAACACTGACCTTGATTATTAGAAGCAGTGTCACTAGTAATAAGTGACATTCCATATTGCTATTAAGAAAGACAACCTGTTATTACATTACTCTTCTTTTATATAGTAGGGATTTCAAAATAAATAATGCCACCTAAAACGTGTAAGTTATATTTGATGCAATGATGTTGCCAGTGGAAAGGAGCACGTATTTTATTTTAGACATTCGAAATAATTCCTGAAAGAAAATAGCTATAAACACTTATCTGTTTTAAAAAAAAACAATTGCTAGAAGTCACGTACGTGGGAGACAAATCTTAACTCAAGAAAATCCTGATTGTGTTTAATAAAAATCAATTGTGATATTGTAATATAATTACGTTATTACAAAATGTAGAATATGTTATACGTACGTCAAAGAACGGTAGAACTTATTGTACTGATTCATGAAACGAACTTACTTAATGAAGTTCGATCTTACTTATCATTTGTTTAATATTAAAAAAAAAAGATTTAATAAGAATTTTATTCCACTTATCAATTTTAATGTTGCGCCAATTTATCTCTGGGATTATTAATATTTTTAATTATTTAAAGATATAAATAAACGAATTAGATTAGTTCAGAACGTTTTTAAAAAATACTGCCTACTGTATTAATTAATTACACAATCTCAGTCAGTCAAAAAGTCAGATTAATTACCATGTACCACGAAGATATCAATTACTGTAACCATATTTAAAAAATCAGATGGCTGTTTCTTGTCTGTTTTTTTCGTTACTTTGCTCCTTTCTTGAGGCGGCTAAGACCTTTGGTCCATGCTGCAATGTCTTCCGTATTCATAAATTATTATTTTTATTTATTAAAGTCATAAGAAATTTCAGGTCATAATTCATAAGTCAAAGTCATGTCCTCTGTTTTTTTTTTCATTTTTGGTCGACAGTTTAAAAATAAGACAAACTAGCGCTATGCAGATAAAAAATTTTTGACCTAGTCGTCTTTCAAATTATTTTCTTTTTATTAATATTTATTAGAAAAGCTATAGGATAGGGAGCAGACACGAAACTGGTTTCTGAATTTCCACAACAATTTTCCATAACTCAGCAACAAAAGCAATATTGGCTGAATTTGATTTAGGCTAACGTCATTTGTTTTTACTACGATAGGCTTTGATCCGGAACCCGGAGGCTGGATTCCATTTTGTTTACATTGTATTACAAGAACCTGAAAGAAAAAACGTTAGTTATCCGATAAAAGAATTTAGTAAAAGTTATATCTTTGAACATTTCATAAAAAAGGTTATTTCTTTTTATGAAATGAAAAAACAACTGGAAACTTTTCAATTTAAATAACCTTTTTCACTTGTGGTAGAGTGCTATAAAAGAATTTAGAGGGTAAAGGATCCAGCGCTTAACCTAATTCTGCCACCACAAAGACAGCGTCACTTTCGGTCGAGAATATAGATCGGTAGACTTGCTTTCAAGGCTTGTCTCAGCCGCAGGCGAGCATAGGCTTACCGCCATTAACACCGTGACATCTGACTAGGTAATAGAGTTTCGCAGCGACTCACCCGGACTGGTACCACCCCCGTACCTATTCCTGCCACCATACGTGGCGGCATTGTTCGGGGATATCGAAGACATTTTTTTTTCATTTCGCCAAATACAGAAATAATGGCTCCGTTCTATAACATCTAATGAAATCTATTGTCTATCTGTTGATATCGGGTTGAAATATAATACGAAAAATCTTAATTGTTTCTAAATCGTGATATAAAAAACCTCATAAGACAACGACAAATTTAACTCTTACAAAAGCAGAGTGAAGAGGTAATGAAAATGTTGCACACAAGCATCCTAAATTGACATAAAGCCACGTGCGAAACTCATAACCAGTTATTGCAGGAGGATAAGAAATAACAAAAATTACACCATATCCGTTGCATTTTTATTCATGTATGCATAAAAAAAATCATAAGCAACAACGGGCATTATGCTTTGGCTTCTATTAGGGTTCCGTAGCTGAAGGGTAAGAACGGACCTTACTAATCTTCCGCTGTCTGTATGTCTGTCTCCAGGCTGTATCTCATAAATCGTGATAGCTAGAAATCTGAAATTTTCACAAATGATGAGTTTCTAATGCCGCTATAACAACAAATTAGGTATTAGTAAATTAAAAAAAATATAAAGTGGGTATGGGGACCCCTTCCATTAAACATGTTTTTTTCGTATTTTTTGGTCAATATTAAAAACGATAACAGATAGACGCTTAAAATTTTCACAGAATATTTACTTGTATTTTAACTGTAAAATAAATTGTTAAATAACAATAAAGTAATTATCAAAAGGGGGGTACAAGATTACGTTATACAACAATACAACAAACGTCATTTTTAATAGACAGATGATAGTACAAAACCCTTCGTGCGTTATCCGACTCGCACTTGGCAGTTGGCTGTTTTATATATTACTTTTATTCACCGCCTCGTTAGTTGAGGGATTAGCACACACCACTCAACATTTGGATTCTAAGTGTCTGTAATGTTGATCTGGGTGTTTATGGAATTACTTGGGTATACTAAAGTAAGTATTTCAGGTTTTGAATAAATCGAGAGGAATAAAGGAGGTGAATTTAACATGACTTATGATTTCCCCGGTTAGCCGGTAAACTTACTTTTGCTCGAAAAGTAACGTCCCGGCCTCAGGTTGGCAACGCACTAATAAGCAAAATTAAACAGATTTCGTGGTGTTTTGTGTAACTTTGTTCAATTTTTTATGATAATGAAAGGCAAACAAGCAGATGGATTTCCTGATGGTCAGAAATTGACGCAGCCTAGAGACACCAATAGCGGTAATGGTATGTTGTCAAACTTAGGCCGGGATGTTTGGCCTCAAGCAAAAGTAAATTTACCTGCTACCTTATCCTCCGAACCAGAGTCAACGATAAGCTTTAATGTTATGGTGGTAGGAATAGGTAAGACTGGTACCACCACCGCTGGACGACGAGGATCTATACGAGCTGCTGCGAAACTCTACCATCTAGTAGGATGTCACGGTGATAGTGACGGTAAACTTATACTCGCCTTTTTCGAGCTGGCTAGCAGAAAGGCAGACTGCAGATTCTAAAGGATAAAAATAAGATATTTAAATGTACAATTATTGAAGATTAAGAAGAAATTAGTTTATCGTATTCTCTCGGCTTATAAATAATTGAAATGTAAATAAATATACACAAAATATAAATAATTGGCTTAAAAGTTAAAGCATATGTAATTAAAAAATATTTTTTTATAAATATTAAAATATTTTGCACGCCAAAGTATTTTGTAACATCTCATTTACACACATATTCCGCAAATAAATAATTTTCTTTCTTTCTCTCTTTCTTCCTTTCGGTGGCGCCAAATGTTATTCGATAAGTAAATGCTATGACAACTTATTTTGAATAATTTAATCCCGATTTTATGAAACCAGTTAATAATTTGTTTCGCCTCTGTGGTCTAGGTTGGACTTGACTTACGGGTGAGTCGAACATTTTCTTCTTTTTCCAAGTCTTTAAGTTATAACACAGGCTTATTATTTGCCTATTTTCATTTATTTATTGAACACTTTATTATGCACATCAAGCAAATCATAACAGTCTCATAATTTGCTTATTTTAAGGCCCCATACTTAGTCAGCCAGAAGAACCAATCGCCGCACGTCCCCGCTCTAAAGTAAATGTTTTAAGTGACAAGTCACTATTTTTGACACTATAAAAGTAATTTGAAAAAAAGAATAAAAACTGAAACACTTATCTTTTAGGTATAGTACTTTTTTATGTTTATGTTTAATCTGGTGTCGATATTTTCATAATTGAAGTAGACAGTTGGGATTTTGCTGTCAAAAAAGGATTAACTTTTTGATTTTTTTCTATCGAGCAAAGTGAAATGAATCGTGTTTTGGAAACACTAGTCTTATAAAGCATAGTAATGTTAATCTTGTTTATTTTTGTCACCAATATCTATGATTGCTTTGTATGAAAAAACATTATATTGCTGACGTATTTTAGCGTACATGGACCCTTAATATAGCTACTTATTTATTTAACACTTTATTGCACACAACAAGGAAATTGTAACAGGCTTATAATTTGCTTATATTAATATACTTATTTATTTAACACTTTATTGAACAAATCAAGCAAATTATAACAAGCTTATAACTTGCTTATTTTCATTTATTTATTTAACACTAAATTGCACACAACAAGCAAATTATAACACAGGCTTATAATTTGCTTAGTTTTATTAATTTATTTAACACTTCATTGCATACAAGCAAAAGTATACAAAATTTACTATTACACATTCTTGAGGGTTAGATTAATTTATGTAACTTGTCCAGATACTAGCGAACCCTTAAGGATTTATGAAAGCCTGAAACCTAATTTAGAGCAAAACTGGGCTGGGAAAGTTCTACTTCATAATATAAATTAATTTTTGACCATTTATTTCGGTCGGGTTCTCTCAAGTCATTAATATTTGAACTAAACTAACCGCTTGTCATGAACATAATGGATTAAAATTACAATTAAGGCCCCCATACTTAGTCAGTCAGAAGAGCCAATCGCCGCACTCCCCCGTTCCATAACTACTATGAAATATTGCGCTCTGAAGTAAACGTCTTAAGCGACAAACCACTATTTTTGACACTATAAAAGTAATTTGACAAAAAGTATAAAAACTGAAACGCTTACATTTTAGGTATAGTACTTATCTATGTTTATGTTAAATCTGGTGTCGATATTTTCATATTTGAAGTAGATATTTGCGTTTTTCTTTCAAAAAAGGGTTAACTTTTTGATTTTTTTTCTATCGAACAAATCGAAATGAATCGTGTTTTGGAAACACTAGTCCTATAAAGCATATTCATGTTAATCTTGTGTATTTTTGTCACCAAGATCCATGATTGCTTTGTATGAAAAAAACATTATACTGCTGACGTATTTTAGCGTATATGGACCCTTAACTTAGGGCAGTTCATTTGACATTAAATATCAATCCTCTGGATCCCTTAGCTAATAAAATGGGCTGTAAATGAGCCCTCCTTGAGAAGTTTCGGTGTTAATAAAAAAATACACGGGTGTTGTCATATCTCCAATAATGATTTTACATTTTTATAACCTACTATTTTAGCCGACAGTTTGTTCTGCCCTAACTATGAATATTTTTTTTTCATATAACAACATACATTATACATAATATATGCATTTATACAATATAAATTTGGTTCGATAGAAAAACTGTTATAAAAACACGCCTTTTGACGTTCTCATGGAAACAATTAAAGTATCTTCACGCCCATATCCCCGAAGAAGTAGGCAGAGGAACAACCTGGGCACCCACGACTAGCCGAAGATACTAAGTCCCACAATGTGATAGACGAGGCAAGCCTATCACCAATCAGGCACATATCCTATCCCGAGCAACATTTCTTTTAGGAAATTGGAAAACCCCTATTTTTTTTTCGTTACCCGACCCAGGATTTAAACCCGGGACCTCATGCAGTCAAGTCTAACAACTAAACTGCTAGACCACAGAGGCGATTGGAAACAATTAATTAAATTTATTTTTGTTGAAGACAGGTTACACAAAAATATTATTAATTATCCGTTCTCAAAGGTCTAGTTTTAAAAATTAATAATGACGGATCAGCATGTTTTTTACAGACACAGAAATAATAATAATACAATTCCTTATAATAAGCTGACCTGGCAAACTAACCAAACACCAATAGTTTAAATGGATTGTAGTATTTGTTTTTTTCTTTTTCCCTGTAATTTACCCGTTTGTTTTATAAGAAGCTTGTTTTGATAATAACCAACAAAAAAAGTATCTTCACGCCCATATCCCGAAGAAGTAGGCAGAGGCAAAACCAGGGCACTCACGAGTAGCCGAAGACACTAAGTCCCACAATGTGGGTAGGTGGCAAGCCTATCACCAACCGGGTACATGTCCAATCTCGAAAACGTTATTTTTATTAGAAAATTGAAGATACACTTTTTTTATATTTTGTTGCCCGACCCGGGAATCGCACCCGGGACCTGAAAAAAATCCTGACGCCCGACCAAACCAAAGAAGCGACTTTTGTATACAGAAATTATATGCCTGACATTCACGTTTGAGATAAGAGATGTTAAGTATTATATCATCCGCTGTAATAAGATAGATATTATCTCACCAAGATAACGGAGAAAGGTCAATCAACTGGGGCTTATCAGTTTAGAAACATCCAAGACAAGGATTAATGAGATTAAAAACTTTACTTTTTGATATTTACATACATACATACATACACACACACATACATGTGTACATACATAAATACATATCTTCACGCCAAGTCCCTTCCGGGGTAGCCAGAGAGTAGTGCTAGGCCTTACGATCTTGACAAACCTGTTTGGCTTCCTTTATATTCATTACCCTTTTCATACAAATACGCCGGTTACTGAGGCTCTTGACACCACCACTTTTTCTGACACACCCAACTTTCGCTTCCATACAATGACGTTGGAATAAGCACAAAATTAAACAAAGCATATCATTAAATATTAAAAAGACTCAGTTTTTCCCTTGTTTTGGTACAGGTCTCCCCCCTAATGGTTAAATAGACCTGCTGCCTCTTCATCTGGCAGCTGGAAAGGCCAGCATAAGTAAAACAGATCATTACCATCAATACCACTGCTGGTAGAGCGATGTGCAAGAACTTGCCAAGGTAGGAATCCATTGCTTTGCTTATTCCTACCGCCGTAAGAACAGTGTTCGGAAGGTAGATCTAGTACATCCTGGCCATAGAACTGTGATGTTTCTATGACATCTTTGGTGTCCATAGGCAACAATTGTCTCCTACATTTAGGAGAACTCTTCGCTGTGTTGATCCGGGTTCTATTGCAAAATAGACCATCTGCCTTTCTGCCAGGCAGCTCGTAAAAGGCAAGCATAGACCTACCGTCACTAGCAAAGTGACATCTGAAGAGGTGGTAGAGTTTTGCAGCGACTCGCCGGGATTGGTACTCTAGGCGGCGTGAATTTCTTACCATCAGGAAATCCGTCTGCTTGTTTGCCTTCCAATGTCATAAAAAAAAGTGTGCTTGTTGACCCGTAAATAGACCCCGTGACCTAATGGAGTCAAGACGCAGTCTGCTAGATCAGAGAGGTGATTTAAATATCTGTATTTCTGTGTTTAGTTGTTTTTAAAATACATTTCAGTATATTTCTAAGTATTTATCATACGCACATACCACAAGTTGGTAAAACATGTTGGAATGCATAAATAGTTTTATAACTTTTTTAACACATATATAAATACATATTTTCATTTAATTTCCCACCAATCGCCCATAATTCAAGCATGTACAGTGATACTATTTAAATTATGCGCTTCGGCTACAATCGTCAAGCTTCGGAAATCCGAATGCATTTTAAAGACGTCTACATAGAGTTGTATATATCATTTCGCTTAAATATTGATTAAGCCAATTTAAAAATAAAAGTATGAAGTGTAAAAAGAGTAGAAAGTGTAAAGCCCAAGCGCATAATTTAAATAGTAGCGTATTATATAATAATATACATAATTTCTTACTGTACGAAGTAAATTAATTATTATCCCATCGTTTTGGTCTTAGTCTCCTGTTTAGAATATACGATATGCCTTTCTGTCAAGCACCTCGTAATAGCAAATAAATATCTTTACGTTCATATCCCCGAAGGGGTAGGCAGAGGCACAAACAGGACACCCACGACAAGCTGAAGACACTAAGTCCCACAGAATGACAAGTGGCAAACCAATTCCTAACTGGGCACATATCCAATCCAGGGCAACATTGCTTTTCTTACAAAATTGAAAATATACATTTTCTATTTCTTTTTGTTGCCCGACCCGGGGTCAAACCCGGGACCTCAAGAAGTTAAGTCCGACGGATAATAAAGAAGTTATTATTACGAGTACCTACAAGACCACCGCCTTATGTTAACAAGTGGAAATTCTTGTGGATACCCGCCGCTTTCGGGAAAGTGGCGGGTTATGCTGGACTCCTATTGGCTAAAACCATACTCTGTGCATATCGAGTGACCGCGGGATCTCCGAAGAACGCACCTCTATCAACCTCACACTTCTCCGTAGGCTCATCCGCTCAAAAGATCCAATCTTCTGTCAAGTCTTTGACGACAGCAGCATGAGGTACACCATGCTATGCTACCTCACATTCCGGGCTGCTTTTAAGCTAAGTGACCTCATCAGTTGATTCAACTCAACCGCCTTTTAGTCACCTCTTAGGCCAGGCAGAGGATACCGTAGCTGTATTCGTCGCCCGGTACTAGAGGGCTCTAACCATGAGTTTACGGTTTGTCAAGTTTACTATACTCGCTACCGTCTCTGTAAATTATCTGTATGAAAACTTTGAACATCGCCTCTATTGGTAACTGAGAGAAACACATTTTAAGACCAAAAGTGTCATAGATTTCGTCACGTAACTTACCGAACGTAGTCTATACCAACTCATAGTAAAGGCTCAGAACTAAACTAAACTAACCCTACTGCCATGATGACATTGTCGTGTTCAAGTCCGGAGGATAGGGTAGCCTGTAGATTTGTACAAGAATTAGTCTAATTCCTCGGCCACAAGATGCGACAGGTTACGCCATGACCCTCATACCCTCGACTTTTTGACTTGCCTTTCATTTCCCGCTTAAGTAGGAGTAAAGTAGTAGTAAAAGTACAAGAATTATCGACCAAGCAACTCAAGTTAAATACATAAGATTGTTTGTTTTATATCTGTCAACTATTTTAGAATCTCTAGGGGAGGGCAGCTGCCCCTCTTGCCCCCCCCTTGGCGACGCCCTTGGCTGATCCACAGCACATATTATGTGCTGGCCTCGTATCTCTTACCATAAGAGAGGCGTATGCTTATTCGCTATTTTACACGATAAAAAATCCAGCAATCTGTTAGAGCGAAACAAACTGCTGTACGCATCTAACACTATGTAATACTAGCTGTTGCCCGCGACTTTATAGACGCGTTAACCTAAGAACTCAAGGTTTTTACCCGCGCCCGCGGCGGTAGCGGAACTGCGGTTTTCTTACAAAATTCACGAGACCGGTAATTTGTGCGGTAACATAGCCGTCGCAGTTGAAATCATTGCTTGCAAACCTGTACGATTGATTCTACAGGCGGGCGAGAGCTGCCGCGGGAACCGCGCACAACCGCGGGCGCTGTGGATGTAAAATGCGTCGTGAGATGAGGTTTTTGCATATAAATCTATGTTCTACAGAATCTGCGGACCCTCAACCGGCGCAGGCGCGGTTAGAAACCGCTCCATGAGTTCTTAGACTTAAAGTAACTTTCCCTGGTTACTTGTATGAAAAGTATCGAAAAAACAGCCAAAAATTTTAATAACCACAAGGGTTATTTATTATAAGAAAAATACGTGTCAATAATTGTTTCAAGTGATATTTCATCAACTAGTTCTGTGGTTTTATTATATGTATAGATAATAAATCACTCTCAGTTGATTAAAACCTCATTTATGTTTATTTTTTACATGGTTAATCAAACATAATCATGTAGTCAATATATTATATGAGAGAAATCACTGCTCATTTCGCACCACGTGCGTGTATTGGACAGACTAATAATTATTAACATATAAATCAGCATATGCTATTGGTAAATTGAAATTGCTATTTTAATCATGACTGTTTATTATAAATACATATGAGTTTCATTAAATTTTATGGCTGATAGTCATCAAGACTTGTTAGTGGAGGGGTTAGCGTAGATGTCTAACTCTATCGACCAGTACTAGGCAAGGGTTCGATTCCTAAAGGGGGTAGGCAATATGTCATGAATATTCAAATGTTTGCATTTCCGGGTCTAGGTGTTTATTAAATTTGTTCTGGTACATTGATGTTAGTTACTCCATATATTTAATTTGTGTAACTTGTCCATTGATATATACTAACATTACAATTACAAAAGTCTGTCTGTTCTTTCGCTTTCAATCTACAATCAAGCAAGCGGTGTATACCTACATGTAAATATTGCTGCACAGCACTCTACGGCTTGCCTCCATGTGTCGCAAGACAGGGTTGCAGATAGTATTTTACGTATATAATAGGTACTAGGGTCCAGCCGCAGCTTTACACGGTTATGAAATATACATATAAAGCTTCCTCAATCACTTTATCTATTAAAAAACCGCATCAATATCCGTTGCGTAGTTTTAAAGATTTAAGCATACAAAGGGACATAGGGACAGAGAAAGCAGCTTTGGTTTATAGTACTATGGATTGATAATAGACATTCTTTAATTTCTCTTTGACCTAACATAAGGCACTTATGACAAGCCTATATAAAATATAATAGTGCCTATATAATCGCCTTTGTGGTCTAGCGGTCCGGCGTCGGAGTTGAGTTCTTAGGGTTCGACCCCCGGATCGGGCAACAAAAAAAATGAGAAAATGCATACATTCAATTTTCTAATAAAATTAACGTTGCCCGGGATTGCCACCTATCACATTGTGGGACTTGTCTTCGGCTAGCCGTGAGTGCTCTGGCTGTGCCTCAGCCTACATGTTCGGGGATATGGGCGTGAAGATACTTACTGTACAATACTAAATTCTACCAAAAAAATCGTAATATAGAACCATGGTCGAATTTAAGGATTTTAAAACTTTTGGCAGCAATTAATGCTAAGAAAATAATTAAAAATTGCTTACATTGTACCAACAAACTACGAAGATACAGCAAAACCACGCTGTGGGGGATATAACTGTACTAATTATAAAAACTTTTATTTTTCATTTATATCTCTATATAAATAGTATTACTGTAATATTATCTGAATTACATTATTACATCAAAGTTTTCAACATATTTGATTGCGTTAATCTAAACGTCGACAAATCTGTACGTTTAATTGTACAAGTGTAAATTCTGTACATCAGTGCATAGTATACAAGTCGTTTTTCGCAGTCTGTCCCTATGTACGCTGACACCTTTAACTGCGCAATGGATTTTGATGCTGTTTTTTTTAAATATGAAGGTTTGTATGTATCGACATAACTGTTTGTCCATCCGTGAGAAGCTGGGATCCCAATGTAAATCGGGTTAATGTTTAATGCAGACAGCCGCGAACGAAGTCGCGGGACAGCTATTATATTATTACAGTCAGAGTTTGTTTTTATGAGATTTGCTTTTGCAACTTTCAATAAGATTTGAATAAATCTTTTTATCTTTGAGTGTCCATCTAAAGGAAAGTCTTAAAAGAACTTTGTCACGTCTTAAGATTAATCTTTTGTATTTAAACTAGCTGACCCGCCGAGCCTTGCACCATTTGACAGCTTGTATGAGAAAAATTAAGTTATGCTTCTAGTTTTCCTTACTATTTCCTTAGTTTTTTTTACTCCAAACTAACCTTCCTTTTCTTTTAAATAAAATATGAAATTAATATTAACAGAGTTGGCGATTTTTTAAATACATACAAAAATAAAGAAATACGGTTTTCGTGATTTTGGTTTTTATTTTATTTTTTAATGTTAGATAAAATAAACGTCGTGTAAGAGTACATAAGCTTCCAATTGAGACAAAGAAGAGGCAGATGAGTTGCAGAAAAAGTGAAGTAATTTGAACTGCGAGAACTTCTCAAGAGACGAGTGTCATCCAGCTGAATAGCCTCCACCATAACTGCAGACATATATTTTGTAACAAGTTAAAAACAGCAATACTTTTCTTGCCGCCAGAAACTTATAGTGCAGTGTGAAATTCACAGACTTTTGAGGCTTTTCTTTAGTATAGTGTTATTTTGTTTAGATTTTTATTTTAAGCTCATATACCAACGGGATTGCCTTCTTACAGCCAAACTTTAGTTAAGTTTGACTATTTGTTTGTTTATTTTTCTGTTAACATAGTGGTGATTGGTAGCTAAGCCTTCCCCACTACGTTACAACGGATCTTCATAGAGAATTACTTTACTATTGAATATATTAATTTGTTACTTCTACATCGTTTTATTATAAACAAGGATACAAAATAATATATGTATTTTGTATCTAGAGGAATTTAAAAAATCTGCATTTTTTTATTGTTTTTTTTTATTCTCATTCTCTCTGATCTCGCTCCAATTCTAAATAATTATTTTTTAATAGCAGGGATTCAATATCAAAATTATAAGCTATCTAGGAGCATGGGAGTGCCCACGCCAAGATAAATATTTGACCACCTATACAAAGCTGGGACGGGCTACTGGTTAAAAGATAAAATATAGTTGGCTGATGATTTGCAGCTTACTCGACTAAAATGTCTTAAATATTTTTAAGTATCTACATGCCCAAATCCGTACCTAAAATCAGCCGATGGTATTTAGTACCACAATATGATAGGAGGCACGTGACTATTACTTACCTGTTCAATCTCGGAAAGCTTTATTTTTGTAGACAACTGAAAAAACACGTTTTGAGTTCCCCGGTGTGGGAAACGAACACAAGACTCAGTGATTAGTGCAACTCAAGATAAAATATTTTTAGTAGATTTGAGATTGACGTGAAAGCAACCATTATAAGTAAATTTCTCGGAAACAAGAAATCGTGTTTAACACTGTAAAAAGTGAGGTTATTTACATACTAAATACAACTGTAATAAACTTAGAGGTCGTTAAAATAACTTTTAAAATTGGCATAAATAAAGGATAGTTCTTTAAGCATGCAGCGAATTTGAAGGATGTAAAACAACATCTTTGTCATAACTGTAATAAAACAAAGTTCAGAAAATAAAACAAAGCTTACATTCATAATCACCAATGTAATGAATGAAATAATCCACATTAAGGCGCCCATTGCTGTGAATATTGCGACACAGGATTCTCGTTTTTATATCTTACCTCCACTTTTGTTATCCTGAGCTATGAATCACCTTCTTTGTCTCTGTTTATTACGTATGAACGCATTTGTATCTTCCTTTGTATTCATAGATAAGAATATGTTAAATAATAATTTAATTAAACTAACTTCAACACAAATGTTTCATCAACTTTCGTCAGAATCTCTGTAGTCTCCAGTTTCTTCACTGATTTCTTCATTTTCCTCATAACTGTCATCTTTAAAACTGTTTTCACTGTGCACACATTGAACACTTTTTTTTGGTTTGTATCTTTTTGGACCAGAGTAATTATTTTTTAATTCCAACTCTGTATCAAATGCATTTCTATTACATCGACATTGGCAACATCTACAATGACTACTCGATTTTCGTTCTTTCAATATATTTAAGAATAATGGTAGTAAACTTTTCCAAGTAGAATCTTCTGGTTCCTCTTGTTGTGCATAATGTATATTGAAAGGTACATCAGATAAAATAATATAATTTGGAATCACACTAGGTGGTTCCACGATGTTTGGTTTTATTTCATTCGTTGTCAGAATTTTTTCAAGTGGTATGTTAGGATTCGAAGGTAAAGAAGTTTCTGGAGAAAGCACGGGTAATGGTGCTGCTGCATCTATGGTATTTGAAAGGCCAGAGCTTAATTTGTTATTGTTAGTTTCAGCTAAGTCATTTGCAGTTGAAAAATAAACATTTGGAGTTGTGGCTAAGTTTGTAGTTGGGTTTGAATGAGGAAATGGTAATGATGTTAATTGGTGGGCAAAACCACCTTTATGATCCTGAACGTTTACTACTTTTTTAGGATTTCTGGTATCTTGAACAATATTCGGTTTTAAAACTAAAGAGGCTCCCTCTTTTACTTTGATTGGACTCGATGTTTGTTGTGGACATTGGTTAGATTGTAACTTTTTTATATGAGAGTTGAGAGAATTATATATACTTAGTGGTGAAGGTGTTTGTTCTGTACTTCGATGGTTTGGGAAATTAAAAGAAGATTGTGAATTTAGAGAGGGCTGAGGATTTGAAGTGGTTTTTATGGTCGTAGAATGCTGTGGATAAGTTGCGCTTGCCAAATTAGTAGTAAATGCGATATTTCCAACCGAATTAGTTTTTTCTGGAACATTCTTATTTTCTGTGTTTTCGTTTAGATGTATTTCTTCTGTTCTTATAGTTACACTGTTTACGGGCTTGGTAATATGAGCATTTAAAATCTGAAAAAACGTTTTGATTAAATAACAAAAATAGCCAAATATAATAAACCTGCCTCTTGCCTCTACCTCGGTGGACATAAGCGTCTCGTCCAAAGATGTTAATGAGGTAAATGCCACCGCTAAACCTTGAGGCTTGGGTTCAAGGGGCCCTAGGGGGCAGGTTTTTGTATAATTAGTATAGTTAACTGTGTTTCGGGGTCTGGGTGGCTATTAAATGTATACTGGAATGTATCTATGGATTTAAATTATATATAATAGTATAATATATGTAAATGTATATCATTGACTAACACCTTTAACACAAGCACACATTTGTTTTTTTTGGAATCATTTTCTATAATTAATGAATTTTGCCCGCATTTTCATAGGAACCCGTTGAGCAATCGCAATTAAAAGTAGCCTAAATGTTGATCCTGGTCACAATCTAGCTATGTTCCAAATTTCAGACAAATCCGTTCAGCCATTCGAGTGTGAAAGAGTAACAAATATCCATACATACATACTCACAAACCTTCACATTTATATTAGTAGGATTAATTAATAATTTACCTGTGACTGTGAACACAGAAAAAGCGTACTTATCACAACCAATCTAAACATTTTTCAATAAAACTGACACTCTCTTTGGATATTTAATGTTATATACTTCATTACTCTTATTATGCAACATCCTTTATTTATCTCTACACAGTGTCGTTTATCATCACGTCTGCTATTTTATAATAATATCAATCAATCTATTATGCAAGATTGAGATAAGCTAATGATATAATAAATTAAGGAAATTAATGTAAAAAGAATTATAAATATATGTTCGAGTTACAATTACTAGTGACTTTTGACTTTATTAAATTATTTACTACTAGTGGTCGCCCATTGGTCGAAATTCGATCATAATAAATTTTAATATCTTGTTGATAAGAATGCCATCTTCATTTCTCAAGACCAACTATTTTATTTTCAAACCGTATATGCTCCTGCGTCAGCGCGATTTTCGTAAAAAGGGGTTCAAAATTTTGGCATCACGTATCAACATATTAATATGTTATTATTATATAGTCTGCAAATGGATCAAGATAACAAGGATTTTCGTATATTTTGTAAGAAAATAGCTTCATCCGCCGTATATCCGTTGGCGTATTATACAAAATCTTTATAAATTGTAGCCTATGTGTTATTCTGTAGTATTAACTATATTGCTGTGGAGTTTTATCTGAATCCCTTCAGCATGTGAACAGTAAGTGTAAAAGTAAAAAAACAACAAACATCCATCTAATCATCCAACATCATAACTTTTCGTATTTATAATATTTCTAAGTTCCATTCGAGGCTTTGCTCGCGTACCAAATTATATTTTTAATGCATTATAGCATATACAGTTTTCTAATGTATAAACTATATGTATGTAAAATTTTCATCTAAATCTGTTCAGCAGTTCGTGCGTTAAAGCGTTACAAACATCTATCTATTCTCACTAACTTTCACATGCATAATGTTATTAGGACCGCGACTTCGTCACCGTATGATAAGTAGATATATAGTTACTTCAGGTAGTATTTTTGTGTTTTTGAGATGTTAATTTTGAAATACATGTGTAGAAATTGTTATTGTTTATGGAAGGGCTAATTCTAAAATATTTATTGTATAAACAACGTTTTGGATTCGGGTCTTTAGCTATATGCATATTAAATTTCATTAAAATCCGTTGAGCAATCAAGCCGTAAAAGCGTTTCAAACTTCCGCATCTATAAAAAAATGTTTGAATTTCCATGAAAGTAATAATTGGTTTCCTGATAGCCAATTAAGACATCCTTGGTTAACATATTTTTTATACAAACTTTAATTCCCTATTAAACCTTTTGTGGGTTCATTTTTTAAAAAAGAGGCTATGTTTGAACTCGGCTTTACAGCTACATGCATATCAAATTTCATCATAATCGGTTCAGAGGTTTTGCCGTGAAAGAATAACAGACAGGCAGACCTTCGCATTTATTAGTATGAATTTACACAATGTCAAATTATTTCTTCCCATATTTGCGACTCGACATTATTTAGTTTTGTCGATAGTTACTGTTGTTACGTAGTGCTTAAAGATAACTAGCGGCCCGGTACGTGCTTCGCTACGTATAAACTGAAATATTAAAAAATGTATATTGGAACATCAAATTTATTTACTTAAACAAAAAAAATCCTATTAATATTATAAATGCGAAAGTTTGTATGTATGGATGTATGGATGTTTGTTACTCTTTCACGCCAAAACTACAAAGCCGATTACGATGAAATTTGGTATGTAGGTAGCTGAAGACCCAGAATAACATATAGGCTACTTTTTATCCCGGAGTTCCCGCGGGATTGAGACTTACGCGGGTGAAACCGCGGGGCGCAGCTAGTATTTTATAAATTGCTAGCTATTTTAAAACTCAATCAGTTTTAAACAACCCAAAACAAAAAAAAGAAGAAAACAACTAAAAAATATTTCAATATGACAGCGCAATCCCCAAAAAAACGTTTTAATTTGACTGAAAAATGTCTATTAACAAAACGCCCGATCGTTTTGTTAATGGACATTTATTGAGTTCATTTGTTACAAAAAATGTGATAAATGAAGAACCGCTCGACCGATTTTATGCAAACTTCACATAAACCATCTACTAAATAGTCCGAACAAAGCCTAAACATTTGGTTTGAATAGGTGAGTTCTTGAGTTATAAAATTACAACGAAAAGTGGCATTGATTTTTATACTTAGTCTG